>WMED01018431.1:0-12708 GCA_019650415.1 Pipa parva | reverse complement strand
GAGTTTCAGCTCCAGGACACCTTAGAGTTGGCGGCACAGATGAAGATGGAATCATAAACAGGTAAGATATTTAATTTTAGAAGCAAAATTGAAAATAAAATTCATTTAATAAAAGTTAGTAATTCGTATTTACTAGCATATGCATTTTTTTTCAATTTTGCCCAGACTGTTCCTTTAATGTTTTTCTGTATCTATTGATATGGAATATGGATATTGTAATCAGATAAGGGCCAGTCAGTTAGTCTAGCCTTACCATCTTAATCATTAATGGCTTAACATTAATGATTAAACTTGGGACACCTCTCATGTCATCTTTTTTAAATTGATTTACAGTTGATTCTCCCACTATATCTAGAGGGAGAGAGAACTCTTGAGGGGGTTATTAACTAAAGTCTGAATTGTTGCGTATAGGTGCAAATTTGACAGATAAAGACAGTTGCAATAGGCTGCTACTGTCGCAGTCACGTCTTTATAATGAGAATATTGTCGCAGTCGAGACTTTATTATGGGAAAATTATCACAATCTTAACATTAAAAAATTGTCGCGACTTTACAATGGGGAAATTGTAGTGGATTTACCATGGTAATCCGCTGTTTGCAAATTCAACAGTTGAATTCCCACCTTAGTGAATAACCCCCTCGATCTTTACCAACTTGTTCGGAGTAGTTTATCCCTGTGCTACAGTTGGAACGTTCCAGAAAAATCCGACCATCTTAACCTTGTTGAACCCTTCGATATGGGTTATATGTGCAAAGCAGATATGGAACTATGTCTTGAATGTCCAATTATGTCCTAACGTTCCCATCTTTTCTCAAAATGAATTCTTTCATGGTAAGTTTTGTACTCAACACCTTGTACAATATTTACATTGGCTATATCTGTCAGTAAGTTAGGTCTCCACTTCACTGAACACAATCATTCACATTAGGTTCTATGTAGTGAAATTGAGAAATCCTCTTGCAGTAGTAATTAATTTGCCTATGCACCAGTGGGATAATTATTTTTTAAATGTAAAATAGTTTTCTGGATAGCAATGTATGCAGATGAAATTAAGGCCACTGTTGAGCAAATCTAAATTAAGTGCTTACTTCTAATAGTCAATGCTACTGCTTAAAGCATCTCAGAAATGTTTGGCAAAATCAGATGTCTCACATGTTGATAAGGGAAATGTTAGCTGAGCCCAGTAGACCTTTAAATGTATACTTTTGCTATACTAAGTTTAGAGAAGACTTTTACTTGTATTTTAAATATATATTTCTAAAGAAACATTTGAACTTTCAGAAACAGCGGTTATTTTACGTCCTGAGCATATGCGTAATGCAATCTACATGACATCTCTGTTTGATTATCCTAAAAGCATTCTTTTTCCCTCGTCTGCTTTGTGTAACAATGGAAAAGCCCTATAAAATGAATTACTGTGTATAAGTTATTTAATAGAACAAATTTTATTTTCATTTCTTGCTTTCTTTATCTGTATTTTAATTCCCTCTGTGAAGGGGATAATGTTTTTTTCAATTTTGTTCCCAGTTTTAGCATTGTAATTTCTCTGGAGCTTTGGTTTTATAGACTCTAAAATAGGATAACTGGTATTTCTTTCCTTGTTGGTGTCAAAGATAAGCCTTCCTATCAGATGCAGTAGGTGATCTGGATTGGAGAGTGACAGAATGAAACTCTGAACAACTTGCCTTTTTTCTTCTTCTCTCCAGATGACTTGGTAGGCTTTATCTCTCTGTAACTCCATGAAAGGAACAGTAAAAACAAAAAGAAAACAACTCCCATTTGGATTGACATGGCAGCTATTTAAATACAGCATTTGTTATCTTTGAAGATGAATTTTCTTTTTTTCTTTTTTTTACTGTCTGTTTTTAGCATACTGTATACATAATATACATATGAGGATTGTTTTAATAGCAGTCTGCAATTAGAGAATATTGCAGTATTTCCTCCTTCATTGTAGGGTAATCTTTATAGATAAGGTAAAGGGTTAATAAACCCTAGAAAACATGGATTTTTTTGTAGGGCTCACTATGCATGTTTAAATGAACCTAACATTGCACATAGGGGAGGAACTTTGGAGCAGAAAGCCACAAGGCAGATTGTTCCCTCTCTCCTGGAAAGGTGCACAATGGGGCTCTCTCTCCCCCTACATGGGTCACATTGGTGGTGGCTGCCCCCCAGAAGCATCTGGCCCAGTCACCTCCACAACTGTGACCCTGTTTGTACACCACTGATTAAACCTCTGTTATTTACAGTTACTTAATTGCATCACTTGTGAAAATGTCATCTTCACAGTTTAATTAATTAATTTTATGGCTTTCTGCCTGTTTTTATCGTTAGCAGTCATGATTTTGTTAAAGGAACAGTCCAGACAGATTTTTCCATTTAATAGTGACAATTAAATACATGATTTTTGCAATATCGGTTATTTACTAATTTTTGCCATTTTTAGTTTAACGCTAATTTCTTACAGATGCCCCTATCTACTCACCTACTTCATCAGCTAAATCAGTTTGGAATCTAATGACACTGGCATAAGCCACAGTCCTACTCATACAAACAAAAGCAGGTGGGAAGCAGCTCTGTGAGGTTATACACTTGCAAGATTATGATTGGTTACACAGCATTCTAAAGGCTTTTAGTAAAATGCCTGACTTAAAGTTCCAAACTAATTTGCTGGAGAGGAAGTAAGTAAGAGAGAGAGAATAAGCATTGGCAATAAACTAGCTATAAATTGAAAAGGATGGAATAGTTAAATATTATATTTACATAAAAAAGCCTATATTTAACATACAAACAGACAGGCAAATACCTGTTAGAGACGGGGTAATTCAGGAAAGAGTGAAGTTACCTTGCGATGCTTCTCATCAGTTTGCTGAGACGGGTACGCGCTCCCTGGTCTCCTGCAAGCGGAGATCAGCGAACGCTTTAAAGGTACTTCGGCGAGGCATCTCGAGTGGTCGCAAGGTGAGCCGAAGTATCTCCACTTGCAGGAGACCAGTGAGTGTGTACCCGTCTCGGCGAACTGATGAGAAGCATCGCAAGGGAACTTCGACCTTTCCTGAATTACCCCCTTATAAATTGTTCCTTCCAACAGACCTCATTTAGCCCTGTTGTTTTCTATGATGGTTTAGATAATATTCAGAGAGTGCACCCAAAAGCCCAATTTGTAAAGATAAATATCAATAAATACATGTTGTAGACACAAATTTTTGAAATTTGGAAGCACAAATCGAATATATAGTAATTAGAGATGCATTTGAGGAATTTTATTTATTTATTCATTTGAAAAAAATGGCATTTTTTTGTTGGTTCTCTCTTTTGAGAACTTGCTTTTATTTCTTAGTTCAGGATGCAATAACCTCAATGTCCAAAAACTCTTCCCTGGGGAAAGGATTCTATGCAGATATCAATGGCAAAGAAAAAAATGATTATGTAGGTAAAAGCAAGAAAAAAATGTTGGTTTGGGGTAAATTATGAAATATATAAAAAAAAAATAAATTGACTCTCCATCCCCCTTTAATGCTCATTGTCTCTATAGCTCTTTATCTAAACTCATTTTCCTGACAGCAGTTTTTTATGCTTTGAATCACAATATATGTAACTTTTAATTTATAAATATCAATAACATATGATATGTTCCTAACATGTCTCTACAGACTAGGATTCTAGACATACCAGCGCAGTTAGGAAGCACATTGTTCCAAACCCAGTATCTTGAGTATTAATATCAGTAAATATTATCAAGCCATTTGTTCTCTTTAATATTTCAAGATTATTGAGTAGCTACCATCATTAAGAGAAGATAACATAATATACAATATTAAGTGATCTATAGTATACTAAATACCAATTGCAATTTACTGGGATAACAGCTTTAGCTTGCCATTAAGTTATGGAATTCTAATATCTCTTCTTTGTGGGCTTTATTTCAAGAACACGATCAAATCAATAAAATGTCAGCAAAAGATACACAGATATCTGTGTGAACAATGAGTTGTTTAAAAACATTAAACAGATGTTTTAAGGAGAAGAGGTGGTTCCATCCTGATTAGAAACACTCATCAGAAATAGGGTGTGTGCAGGCTTTCAAGAAACCACATCCATAAATCTAGTTCTGGTTTCAAGTTCAGATAGATACTGACAAGTTTCTTTGTTTAACTTTACAGCCTCTTTCAACGAGACTACCTGGAGATTGACTGCACGAGAAAGCATGCTTAGGCTAGAAATGTAAATGTAGCACACACACACACACACACACACACACATATATATAAGCAAGTCCTATCCACACAATTGAATTGTAGTGGGGGGCTTTGCTAAATGTATTAGATAAATGCATATGGAAAAATTGTTTAGCCCAAAAGACTGTGATGTTGTATTTTAGTTTATCTATTGAATAAGGTTGATTTCTGTACTTGAATATAGCTTTGTATACAAAGAATATTCAGTTGTTGCTTTAGAACATAGGCTGACACTCAGCCATGCACTACTCCTGGAACTCCTGTGACTTGGTGTATGTCTGGGTACATTTTGTACTGAGACGTCTAATATAACTAAACGAAAGCACCTGGCCTCTGGCAGGGTTAATATATTGTAATGAGTTCCTAGCTGCCTGCTGATGGCAGCAAAATACCTCATATTTTTTTTCTTATACAGGAAAGTTTTACCATGTGAAAGTTGGTCAGAGTCGTTCTTTGTAAAACACATGTGAAAAAAGTTGCGTTTTTACCACAGTTGCCAATTAAAACAAGGGACCACAGTTTCCTTTATAATGAGTTTAACTATAGGAATCAAATAGATTAAAATGTCAGTTAATGAATGTGAACCAGAGGGGTCCAGATCATGTACTCTTCAAGATCTTAAAATGAGATTTTAGAGTGTAGTTTTGAAAGCGGGTGTAAAACAGATTTACAGTTAAATCCATTATTGCTATATAGCCTTAAACGATATCGATATCTATAAATTTACCATGTACTTCACCACAATAAAAAAAAAAATCACAGGTTGATAAATTGTTACCAGTGAAATGACTCAAATCCCGCCAAATAATGGCAATAATAATCAAAAGCGGTGATAATAAGGTTTCTGACTTTAGTAATATATTATAGTGTTTTTTCATGGTTACCTTTAAATGAATGGGCCACAATTTGTCTGTGATTTTAAACTTCTTGTCTGCAGTAAAAATGGCTAGCATGCCATTGCCATAAAACTTATGTAATGAAAATTGTGACTAGTTTACTAACTTAATAACTGGAAATAGTAGATGAAAATCTAGTCATGATTAAAATAAAAACATAAAGATTTATTACTTCTGTGTTATACAATGGCAACAGAGAGTTTGTATTTGTAATACATGTGATTAGATTGTAATGTATCGTTGTTCAATAAAGTTTATATGTAAAAACAAACTACTGTATCTGGCTATCTTTGGTAAGAAGGTTCCATGTATTCTGGCTCAGGTAGGGACAGCAGGTATTATAGTCATATTGCAGCAATGGTGGACAGTGCCATTTTGGGGCTTATTCATTAAAGTCCGAACAGCTGCGAGAAGGTCTGAACAAACATTCATTGGCCACTTCCCCATCTCCACTTATTCAATAATGAGTAGCAACTTTGCCACCATCGGAGTGTAGTGACCCAAAGTGACACAAATTTACTTCAACAATCAAATTCACACATTTGATGAATAGGCCCCATTTAACTCTTTATTTTCCCAGTGTCTCTGGGAAAAGCTAAATATCATACTTTCTATACACAATATAGTATTTTTGGAAGCACAGATTGAATATACGGTAACTATAAATGTGTTTTTGAAGCATTTTGACATTTTGGTGTTACTGTTTTTTAAGTACCATTCACCTTTACACAGGTCTCTTGTTTGAAGTACTTTGTTGATAAGATCCCCAGACTGAACAGATAAAACCAGCCAGGCTATACTGTATATTTCTGTTAAAGATAGGTTGTTTCTCATAAAGAGATACAATTATAAAGAGAGATATTTCTGCATTGTTTCTCCCATTCATGAATCCCATTGTTTTCAAGGGCAACAAACCACTTTGCAACTTTTCACACGTGGCAACCTCGGCAAAATATCACTGTGCAAGTAAAAAATTGATGTAATGTCCTGTAAATTAACTTTAGTTTTTTCAACATTTATCTAAAAAGTAGACAGACATTGTTTTATACCACAAATAGAAACTCCTCTGGCTGCTTTTTTTATATTTTGTTCTTTAGATTGTATACTTTCTATATTCCATCAATGAATACAAAGTTTTAACAGAAAAAAAAAATGTTTTCACTAGATAAATGAGGCACCAGGTAATTATTTTCAACTATGGTAAATTTCATACAAATAAGACTTGTATAATTACTTTCTGTAGCAAAATAATGATTTGAATAGATATAAATAGTTTTGACAAATCCAGTTTAAAAAGTGTTCATTATGAAGATCTTTTGTCACCTAATAAAGAAAGTTATCTGTAGTATATTAAACTTACCCAACCTAGACACATACATAGAATAATTCAATGGAATTTTGATAAATGTAACATCAACCAGATGGCTACTTTGTAGACACGGAAAAGTGAGTTGTTTTGCCATAAAAATATAAATATGCACAGGCCTGTTGGATAAAGTTCAAGGATGGAATTTAAAGATCCAATCAGCACTTATTCCCTTAAGGAAAATTAGAATTTCAGAAGAATTCCTGTTGGTTTGTAAGAGGAGTGGTTGGTACTTTTACTATAAAGGAATGGATTTTGGATCGACACACCATTTTAATATATCTCTGGCACTAGCACAATGCACATTTGCCAGCAGAGATGCCAAAGAAGTCATAAGACAATGCAATACAGTTTTCAGGAAAGGAATTATATAAAAAGCTAAAAGATTTAGAGGTGCATTTCAAATTCTGAAAAATATATATTTTTTCAAGAGGAAGAAATGCTTCAAAGCACTACATAAATTTTTGAGCGAATACAGATTTTTACTTTAATAATATTGCTATCTTTTACCACACCCCAGGAAACAAAATCCGTTATTTTCCTATAACAGTGTTCATTGGGTTTGGAAGACCTGAGAGTCATAACAAGATTCAAATGTGCAGTTTCCTGTCTACCAAACAATAAAGAGGCTTTGCAAGCCTCTTTCATTCAATCAATTAAAAGGGTTGCTTATTTTAAACTATGTACATTATCCCATTGTTATTAAATTATAATTTAAACCATTTATTTGTTCTTGATGAGAAGCACAATGTACTTAATATATCCTTGTTATAGAGTCATTTGAGGATTCCCTTTTAAATCTGCTTATGGGTTGTACCACGTCATGAAATGCAGAAAAAGAATGTAAGAAATAGTTATCTTTCTTGGCTTAGGAAGAAACTTAGTTGTCTTGTATGCCTTCAAGAAATCAGAATTTGGAATGTGCACATCTTATATGGATTTATAAAACATCCTGTCATAGGGATACATGAAACAAGTAGGTTATATTTTGCCAGGTATTTAAAAGCTGATATAGAGTTGTCTGTAGGATTACAATGCTCAGAGATAGATCATTGAAGATTTAGGACCTGATTGACTAAAGGGTGAATTTACCGGTCAATTTCATTTCACTACAATTCAAGTTGCAACTCCAAAATAGTCATGAATTCACATCTCATTATTGACTAAGCAACAAAAGGACTGGTCAAACAAGTGGACAGCGGCGATCGCTGTCAGATGTGTTGTATGTCAGTTGGATAGAAGTAGAATGCAGAACCTTGCCAACAGCTCCCCAAATCGCCACTCTAACTTGGCAAAGTCAAATAAATGAATTAAGAGAAGTTATCCTAGTCGCTTTCTCTCCTTGAACACACTCAACTGCTTAGCTAGTAGTCCAAGTACTTCTGCATACAAAGTGAGTTGAATTTTCTCAATAAGAGAACATAGGAAAGGTGCAAATAGATGCAAATTCAAAGCTTTACACAACTATTCAGCCTTTTGTCAATAAGTACCTTTAAGTTTAGGTAGCAATGTTCTCATTGAGCGTACATATGATTTAGGGGGTAATTCACCATAGTGCGAAGTGACCTTTGGATCCTTCGCATCACTTTGCACACACTGTTATGTGCTCCGTGTGCAGGACATCAGCGAACACTTTAAAGGGATTCCAGTCTCAGTGAGGCGACTCGAGTGGTCTCGCCAAGACTGGAATCCCTTTAAAGCGTTCGCAGATGTCCGTGTGCAGGACATCAACGAGCGCATAACAGTGTGTGCGAAGTGATGCGAAGGATCCGGAGGTCACTTCACACTATGGTGAATTACCCCCTTAATCTTTAATAAGTAGAAGACAGGGAAGGAGGAGAACAACCTGGGTTTAAGTAGAAGAATTTTCAGGAGAGAATTATTCAAATAGGTGGATATTCTTTCTGAAGGGATTCAGATCAGTTCCTGAACTTTCTGCACTACCAGAAAAACATATTTGAGCCAGCATGTTTGCTGTTTTATCATGTACCACAAAACATCTTGCACGGCTGCCCATTCGTATGTAGGGTATTACCAGCAATACCATTGGAAAACACACCCGCAGCTGTCATTTTAATAGACCAGGCAGCTGTGCCAGGTATTGGCTGCATGCAAAAAAATGTGCAGCAAAAAGTTTGTTGGTTCATGTGATTTACATTATTGACTTTTATACAAATAGTACTGCGTCTTTTAACAGTGACTCTGTTCAGCCCCTGTGCTAATCACATCCAACACTGTTTATAGAATTAATTTAAAATCTATGGTGAAATATTTATTTTTATTTTTTTGGTACCTAGCTAGCATATATAGTACACAAAAACATTTATATTATTTGTTATATGGAGATTTACAAAACCCATTTCTATGGGAACCCCCGGGAAGCAAGAAGGAGCAAGCGAGCATCCTCCGCTTGGAAGGCTGCCAGGCCAGGAAATGGGGCACATTGGGAGTATTCCTAAACTTCTGATGTGCTCCTCTGTACTGCCCTAATTTTCCTATGGTCTGCTGATGAAAACAGCTCCATTACCTAGCTCACATCTTTTCTGTTTGCTTAATAAGAAGGTCTTCCTTTTTGTACTGACTTGAATTGTTTAGTGGCCATTCCTAAAAACTAACAGGGGCTTGTTCATGAAAGCCCAAACAGTCATGTAAAGGTCCAAATTCACATATATTTGGCACTTCCCAATATGAGCAAACTCTGTGATCTTGTGAACTTGCCAAGCTCTTTGCACCACCTTTCACTGACATGCACAGGTAATTTGCCTATTCATCAAGTGTCATAGTCCTTTGTGGTAGTAAATTCAACAAGGTGTATTGTGTTGCATTTTGCCAGTTTACTTTGCAACATTATAGTGGCAAATTAAAGGGTGGATGGCAGGGCTCCTACTGCCTGACCGACTACGTGACATTACACAGGACACGGCTACCAATGCAGTTGCTTCTTCACTATGGGAATCCTTTGTTTGTGACTATCGGAGAGTAATGACCCTAAGTGATCAAAATTCCCTTTCAGTCAATTTCTCATTTTTATGAATAATAAACCCCAAAGTTATCATATCGCTTACTGTTAAACAGTACATTTAAGTATATTTGAACAGTACATTCAAATATAATGATGGAACTACATCTATAATAGGAACTGCTGTAGGCTTATGAAGATATTTTGGACAGATACAAGTTTTTTTTAACAAGAAAAGCTCACTTATTGGCATGAACACAAACCAAATGAATTAATTTTAATTACTTAGAACTGCTGTGCTGTGTTGAATTAAAAGAACATTGCATTGATTCCTCCAGAGATTATATTTAACATTTTAGGAATGTAAATCTATTAAAGTTGCTATGATTGCTAATCTAGGATTCCATATGGTATCTCGTTTTTTTGTTAATGTGACCAGTGCTTATGTACATTAGTTAAAGGTCACAGCCCTTAATCCAAATTGCCACGTAAGAATTATCCTACTATAACTAATAATGACAATTCGTTATATGGAAACATATTCCCTACTATAGAGATTCATTGTTATTGGAATTTTGTCAGCTGGTAAAAGCAAAGGGAATTAATAGAAAGTCTTGTAATATACTTAAAGGGACACTAAAGGATTAAAGGTTTAGAAAAAATGCCTCTCTGTAAGTTAGGCTAACTTAAAATAACCTAATTACCCAGATTCAACCAGTATTTTACCTAAACTATCTCCAGAAATCAGTCTTTTTTATGTCAGTGAGATAAAACAATATACGTATATCATCTATTTTGTGTTTTTTTTGGCCCTTTTCCTACCTATGCCATGGAAACTGCTCACTTCTGAACATGCTCAAGCCGAATCTGTTCCCCCACTAAGCAATAATAAAGTGCACTGATATGTATCCGGGTACCAGGTCATTGTGGGTGGGACCAGTTGTTTAGAAAATGGTAGCAGTGAAGACAGCAGCTTACAAATCATAATGTAGCTTTTGTTTTCTAGTATAATACTTGTGATTTCTAAAATCTTCTTTCCTTTTACCAAAAAGTAAACTTTTAGTATAATACATATTATCATAGTGGTTTATTTGTCCTTTACATACGTCATATTAAACTGCCAATGATGTATAAGGTGTCTTTGTTAGGAGAGCATAGTTTCTGCACAGATAGTAAACACAAATAGATCTAACTCTGAGCCAGCAGTCAGCAGTTAAGGAAAAGCAGGTCACACTGACCTGCTACATTACCATGTGTACTATATAAGCTTTCAGAAAACACCTAAATTAGTCCCTAGAACATTAATATGAAATTTTGAAGATGCAGTAACATGTATATAAATATCAATACAAGCAAGTCTTTTATTTTTTTGTTGGTCAGTTGCCAAAGGAAACCCTTCAGTATGGTTTGTATATTACTCTTGCTTTATTTGACATGCAAATACATTTGTTCATTATATATATTTTCACTGATTGAAAATAATGATATTTTCCACTGACTGAAAAATAATGTTTTCTTATTGTTGTGTATACTTCTTATTTACCAGAAAGAACCTATTTCTTTAGATATGTTGATTGATTTGATCCCTTGTCATTGGTACTTTAATCCCCAAGAGAGTAAGTGCTTCATTGTAAATCATGCTGGTTTGTTTTTAAAATTCCATTAGCACTATAACCTGGTTTGTCTCAGGCTTCTTAAGGATTCTGAATTTATGATTTTAGTCTTCAGTTTTAATGGGTCTTTAAGATCTAAGGGAAGAAACAAGTCCCCATCATTTGTCATTTACATGGCTGCATAACTTCTACAACAACTATTTCTGTTAAAAATAACATTGAACCTTGTTGTTTTAATGGTAAAATGAGGAATTCTGTAGGTTACATACTGTAACTGCTGTATGTTAGCGGGGCTATGCAAGCAAGTGTCTATATATCACATAGAAATGTAATCTTTTGTGCTTCATTTAGAATCACTGGGTAACTTATATTTATGTTTTCTTGTTTCTTGTCTATCAGTCAATAGTGTTCATAGAATTAGATGGGTCAAGTGCAAATTTTAATCCTAGTTCCCCTTCTACAGGCACCACCTACCCTTCTACAACCCCTACCACAAATTATAGTTTAGTTTATGGCTCCAGTTACACTACTCATTACTAGTAAGAGCAAACCATATATAGGTCATCAGTACCATTAAAGTATTTGTTCTTTTCAATTTGTCTATCTGTTGGGCAAGGTTTATATGGCCTAAATCAGATGGGCCAATTTACATCATAGTCGACCATAAGCTTCCATAGAGTAAGACTCCTATATCCCCTATTCTAGGGAACATGCTAAGGGCTAGTGGAAAAAACATAGAAAAAACAAAAAGACAGAAAAAGACTAAAAAAAGCCTTAAAAAATAAAATGATTGAGTATTTTAGTTCTTTGAATCCTTGCTATACTAAATGTTGCTTTGTATTTAAAAGAGGAACATTTTTTCATAGGGAAAAACATTTTTTGTATTATTAACTGTGAAATCATGGCATGTGGGTGAAATCATCTTGCTAAATGTTGTACAGTTTATTGCTAAATGTTGTACAGTTTATTTCAGTACCACTCACTGGATATCACTGGCATGAAGTTAAGCATTTCTAGGACATCTGGGTTACTAGGAAATGGTTACTAGGATACAGAGCTACAGTATATAGTTGGGATTACATTACTACATATCACCATCTCTTGTCAGCTTAGTGGGATTTTTTTTTTTAATGATACATTCAGTCATAGTTTTCTTTACATTGTTAGTATATGCTTTGTTTTTTGTTAAAATATTTAGGTTCTTATTCATTAAAGTGACAATTTTCATGACTTCAGGTCGCTACGCTCCAATAGTGAAAAATGTTCTATTCCTTATTCACTAAACAGAAGATTTCCATAGTGAAGAAGTGAACTGCGTCAGTAACCATTTATTGCATAGTGTGGTGTAGTCCATTGGACAGCCCTGCCATCAACCCCCTAATTTGCTTTGTCGAATTTGGCACTACAACAGACTCTGAAGTTTAATGAATAGGCGAATTACATGTGCACAGGCATGAAAAGTGATGCGAAAGAGCTCTGTAAGTTTGCAGTTGTTGTAAGCAGATGAATTGGTCACAAATTCACCTCATTGCAAAGATTGCTAAATCTGCAAATATTGGGAGGTGAAAATGTGAAGTAACATATTAACATAGTAACATAGTTTATAAGGCTGAAAAAAGACACAAGTCCATC
>WMED01018430.1:0-12708 GCA_019650415.1 Pipa parva | reverse complement strand
GGGATTCTGGGAATTTTTTTTCTAAATGGGTTTAATGGGGGAATGTGGGGGTTTTGTATGCACACACAAACTAAAATACATTCTTAATCTATTACACAGTTGCATAGCCTCAGGGAATATTTACTTTTGCAGATGTTTTTTTTCTCTCCTGCACTGGCTGATTCAATGAGACAGTGTAACCTGACACCTTATCTTACAGTGATCTCTTACTATGAAAAGTGCACGTTTAGTATTAACTGAGTGTGTGCGAGATTTGGAGACAGGGGAGGAGAGCCTGCTTGTTAGGGGGAGTTCCAGTAGTGTTTGACTGACATTTCATACCTAACATGGCCCCTTCCATGTTTTCTAATCAGGCAGAGATTCAAGTAAGTGTATTTTCAATATGCAAACTTTTTTTGGTTCCTAATTACTTGATTTACATTATAATGTCACATACTTTATAAAACTGTAATAATCCTGAGCTGGCGGTTCCACTTTAAAGTCATTTTAGATTAAAAAAAAAAATGCTAGTCAACTGAGGTTCCATTTACTAATTCCGCAAACAGTTTTGTTCCTGTATGAACAGGACTGTAAAGTTCCAAACTAAAGGTCAAGTAAAAATACAAATCAGAAAATAAGTTTGTAAGTAATCACTTTGTATTCATATGTTCCAGTGCAAATTTATATCTATTCTTGACCACAAAATGACTGAATATATCTTAAGAGAAGGACGAGTGTGTACTGACCTGTGAAATGGGAGTTTCTGTATTGAGTAACGAGTTAAGTGGATAACTAAAACTACTGTGGGATCTTTAGCCAATAATTAATGTGGGAGTAGACATCAAATTAGTGTTTTCAATTACTGATGCTGTGGCTACAGTTGCTGTGGAATATCTGAGTCTCTGTCACAATACAGTAAAGGCAATGTATACTGAAAAGGAAAGATGTTTGCTTTATATAAACTATATGGGGCAAATTCAAAATCTGCCCAGTGACTGTAGTCAAAGGATGTCCCCCAGGATGCATTTTGTTTTTAATTTTTATTAATTTAAAGGATAAAAAAAAAAGTATTGAGTGGTGATGGGGGAATCAAGGTATCCCCTGAGCTGAAAGGGGAACTACAGTCAAATTACATCTTTTCAAATGCAGTACTATATCTAAGTGAGAAATGTTTCTCCCCAGTAGATGTTTCATGTGAAGCAGAATGATTGTATAGGCAGCACTGAAAAGGTACCCTCCCCCTGACATTTCTGCCCTACTTACTACTTAGCACATGTGCACAAGTCAGCTTTCCCTCTGTAATCTCCTGCATTCCATCTTAATTTATGCGGCCAAAAGGTCAGCACACTGCTTAACCAATAGCAGTCAGGCTGCTTTTTCTTCTCATGTTGCCTGACTTCCCTGACAAAATATCAGCTCTCACAAAAGCTAATTATGGGAAACAAATGGTAAGTGTTATTTCTTCCCTAAATGTTTTCTTACATATTTGTGTCAGCAATTGGCTTAGTATAGAGGAGTTTTATATGTATGTGTGCAGTTATATCAGCACTATAGCGTCCCTTTAATGGCTTCTAAGTGATTCAGGCAGTATGGCGCTCTGTGTCTACACGTGTTCTAACTGTGTATGCTGGTAAAATGTGGTCATTGCAACTCTTTAAATCAAAAATAGTATTCAGAAGGATCGAGTTGCAGGAGCCTCTGCTGACTTAGCTCCACATCAGTAGAGTTGCCTAGTGAGGCAGGATTCCCTAATAACTAGATTCTGAGCTGTGAGCCAATCACTTAGAAGCAATCGGCTCAGGCCTGCTCCCCCGCTAAATTTTCTCTCTTCAAACAGTCAAATTTATAACATTTAAAAAGGTCATTTTTTGCAGCAACTTTTTTTTTTCGATGTAAAAACTACAGTTTGATTGAAAAATATTGATTTATTTTCCGATCGAAACATTTCAATCAAATTTTTTTCCGATGGAAAAGTAGCCAAAGCACTTATATAAGGTATGGCTACTTTTCCATCGAAATAAGATCAAAATGTTTCGATCGAAAAAATACCATGTTTCGATTGGAAAAAACAAATCAATATTTTTCGATCAAATGGCATCGAAAAAGTAAAAAAATGACCTTTTTGAGTTTTGTAAATTTCACCCTTCCTCTATAATAAATAAATAATGTTTTTAGGGTAGAGTTCCAATGTGTACACTTACCCTTTGCCCTAAAAACAAAAGTTTAAGGGAAGTTTAACTTTTTACATTTTTCTCTATTATATCCTACACGTCAACTATATATAAATATTTCCCAAGGCTGGAGGAGTGTTGCTTTGTATAACAGACTTGGAGAATATTTCTATTTCCTTTAACCTTTGCTTTATATCACACGGCTAGGGCTGATTTTGAGAAGCTGGAAGGCAAAAGCAGTTTACAATACTACCAGTATTTATATTTCTAGAAATTCTGATTTTCACATTTTAGTTTTTTTTTTTGTTTTTTTTGTTTTGTTCAGCAAATTAAGAATTAATTCAGATGGAAACATCTTTATACTCAAATTTCCTTCATTTTTATTGCCAGGTTTTTCCTGTTTCCTGATATTTTTAATGTACTTTAATCAAAACCGCACTCTTCATATCCACCACTAGCTGGACAAATGCCCATGAATCATCTACCAGGAACAGTTTCTGATTGGCTGCTTGGTCAACTACATTTGTCCATTTGTCAGAAAATTGTATAGTATTCTAAACACAACTCTGGAAACATTTTTAGAACCGTTATAAATTCTTTCTGATCTTTGTTTGCCTCTGAACAAAAGTTTTCATAAAATTGTTTTATTTTGTAAAGGGCTCATCTTGACCTTGACCATTGTACTAATAAACGTAACCAGATGGCAATGGCTCTAAGACTTAGCAGATTTTGTGCTCTGGGAATTATAGTAAAGATGGCTGGCTGTATATTGTTATTAGCTCAATCAATATCTTTCCCATAATCTAAGCAGAGCATGTGCTCTGGTCTAATGCAGACACCTGTTTTTACCCTAAGGTCTGATACTATGTAATATATAGTCTATGCTTTCTGAATAAGTCATATTTATTATATTCATTATTTAACGATAATTAATACTTTTTAATAAATTGTCTTATCCAAAAGCAAAGGAAACTTCTGCATATCCACCTGGCTGCCACTCATTGTTTTTCATTTAAATGAAATTAGATTGCATTCACAGCCCAGGCTAGGTGCTTTACTGCTTGAAGTAAAACACCCGGCGACTTTCATAAATGTGGTTTACATTTTTACTGCTATTGTGCCTTAATTTTTAAGAGAAGCAAATAAAAGTAAACCCAATTTATTTCTCTTGGTATTTAATTCTGTAAAGAAAGTAAACATATTTAAATAAATTGCATGCATTTAAAGTTAATGTACCGCCACCTTCGCCCCCACACATTTTCTATCATTTGCTTTTCTATCACTCTTCTGATCACTGATTTCCAGCAAAGGAATATGTCCTGAAAAAAGCCAAACTACAGAAAATGTACCTCGCTGCCACCCTTATCCTTAAACCCTATCAGTGACCTTTGCATGATAAATAACTATATTTAAAAAGTGCTTCATACTGATTTGGTGCTACTCAAGTAAACAGGAAGTCATCACTGAGGCTCCTCCTACTGACTCATCCCAAATTCGATCTCGTAGTAATCTAATTGGAGGAGTTGCACGCTCAGTCTTCCAGCAGATTTCGATTGCTCCTCTTGCCATGATTTACCTGGCGCTTCTGTTTCATTTAAGTGGAATTGTATCAATGGTGGCAGGTTTATTTTAAGAAGTTTTATTCAAATCATTGAAAGGGTTTTTATCATGGTGAAATGATGAGAGTAAAGATGTATGCAAACCATGTTCCAAGTAAAGTGGCATGCGGGCATGTTATGTTAATGGACCCTAAATCCTGATCACCATAGTAGCAACTTGCATCATTGGTATCCCTGACTGTGTAGAAAAATGCCTCCAGTGGGATGTTGCCTTTAATTCCAGATACACTCACGTCTTGTTCTCTTTTAGGCTTGCAGGGTCCCCTGAGTCCAGTGTAATCTATTTGAACCTTGGAGTTGATGAACCCCACACACTAATGGTGGTACTGCTAATTAGTGCACGTCATCAGGAGTATAGCAGGTTCTTATATACAAAGCCAGTGACTATGCAGCATAGCAGAGCCACTTGTCATTTATGTACAGTATGTATGTATATTGTTATTTATAAAGCACCACTAGGAACACTGTACAGTACAGCAATACAGTTATAATACGGACATGGAATAGGGCTTAAAATAGTACAAGTAAAGTAAATTCCAAGCATGTAATCCTTTGTTTGTGACTGCGACAGACTCTGCTGCTTGCTGAATACGTGAAGTACCTGTGAATATGAATTCAAAAGTAAAGTGAACAGCTCCGTGTGTCCGGGACTATCGTAGTTGCCTGAATTGGATGTGCATTCACCACATCTCAGAGTTTGCTCAGTAAGTAAACATGAAGAATTAGTAATTAAATGCGAATTTATAGCTCTACTAGACTATCCAGCTCTAAGCAGCAATTGAAACAAGGATGTCCCTGCCCCATAGAGCTTACAATCTAAACGGGAGGGACACTGACTGCACCCCATGACCCAGAGCATTAGTACTAATAGTTCCATTGTATTATGTCACCATAGTCATAACAATTGCTACCTTGTAAAAATCTCCTAGATTCCTATAGCATAATAAACAAACAGTCCAGCCCTTTGACTATGCAGTTGTTTTTGATTTTGGTTTACCGCAGGCATCCTCTACTTAAACAGACCAAAGTGCAGTTGTTTCATGTTCTCTGTTCACCACAAACACACCACAAGGTTCAGTAAACAATGCATCTCACTAGGAAGCTTGTTCTGCAGCTGACGTCATCCCTGCAGCCAAGGCATGTTGTCTATAGTTACAGCAAGGCACAGAGGAAACTCCCGTGTCATACGCATGTCCCGGATTAGTGCGTCAGGAACATGAACGCTTTTGTAATCACACTGTTAATGTCTGCTTATTAAAAACACCCTTGTCTGCAGATAGACCTATACAGTTACATAGACTTAAAAATAGACGTATGAACCTATTAACCCTAGATTTATTAATTACTATGTATGGTGGGGAAATAAACAACACCGGTGGATGTTTTTTTAAAATTTAGTTTCTATGCATTGACGTAGATATATTTCCAATGAATAAATGCAAAAAATAAAAAAAGGCTGACCATAATTTAGAATCTGACTTATGCTTTGCTTTTGACTGTTTAATTAGAAATAATCTGCCCTTAGGCGTGTGTAAAGTTATTTTGACACAAGGCTTTTGTTAGTCTACAACTTCCATGATTCCGTCTGAGTCTCTTTGTTACATTTACTACAGAACTAAAACCAGCTCCTTTCTAAGGTGGAAGGCCTGCTGCTTATAACTGAACTGCTTAGACCTCCCAAGTGTTTAGGATTCCACAGAACATCATGTCCCAATTCCTGTTCCCATCAGCCATGCACTTGATTACCAGTCTATGCCAAAAATATCACCTGAGTACAGCCAATCAAGAGAAGGCGGGCGGTAAGCTGGTGACGTCCCTTTAAAAAAAAAAAAATAAAGAACAATCCTTAGTTCCAAAGAATCTTGAGAAATACGCCATTAACCACTTATGTTCCATATTAGAATGATTGTGCCGGGAATTATTTTATATGATTAAACACAGAACTTATGGATGAGGAAGCGCACAAAAAAACACGATTAAACACAGAGCACTCGAGTGGTCTCGCCGAGACTGGAATCCCTTTAAAGCGCTCGCTGATGTCCGCGTGCAGGACATCAGCGAGCGCATAACAGTCTGTGCAAAGTGAGCCGAAGGCTTCAGAGCTCATTTCGCTCAATGGTGAATTCCCTTCAGAACCTGATTGTTTGCAAAGCACAGATACTGAACATTCAATTCACTTTTGATGCAACTGACACAAATGCAGTTCAGCAGTGTAGAATTTACATTGCCCCCCCTCCCTATTGGTCTGATTACAGGAGGGAGTTGACTATGATGCCCACCATAGCTTTGCTAGTTGTTGTCCTAGTATAGAGCACTTTACCCCGTTCCTAAATAAAATCCTCTGAGTTCACTGGCTCTAGTGTAGTTCCCAGGGCTTTATTTATCTGATTCTGAATTACATGCTATCTGGCATTAACCTGGGGCCATACAGAGATTCACTCACCCATATGTTCTGCAAAAACCTTAAAGCATGCAGGTCAGGTAGGACCATTCCTAGGAATGGGGTAACTGCTCCATTAGGCCCCACCATATTTTAACCTACTGTTGTTGAGCAATGGGTGGTAAGTTAATGTTAGTTAATGCCAGGAATGGAGTCCTAGGTGCTTGTCCGGAGTATGCGCTGAGGTCAGAAATTGCCCTTAGGCCTCCCTCTACAACATTACCCAGAAAACCCCAAACAGTGGGGAAGCTGTACCTCCGCTATAATGATTGCTGAACTGGTAGGGAAGTCATGTTTTATTTCCTGTTAAAATTTACCTACAGAATATTTTGTAAAATAATGTTCTGAATGGAAAACCCAGAAGTTCAATGACGGCCAGAGGTGTGACCTCTGGCAAAAATGAATATAAGCATGTAGCTTAGCAGTGGTCTGGGGAAATGTAGGCCGCAGAGTTTATTCATAATACGGCAGTAAATCTATAATGCACCTGTATGTTTTTATTTATAACTCAACCACTTAGAAACAGAGTTTGACATATTCAGTGCTAAAACTCTACCCACTTTGATCCTGTTGGGGTGAAACGCTATCTGACTATATAATCTTATCTTTCACTTCTGAAATCAGCTATTTCAGATTTCTTCCCTAGGTTATAATATGACTCCCCTTCTACCCAGGAAAGAACTTATATTAGCTTAGAAGTCCTTAACTGGTGATATAATAGTAATTTTTAACTGCCTTAATATACGCCTGCAGTATTACCTAGCTGAAAGGGCTGTAATTTCTCTCTATGACCAGTAGGTGGAACCCTATAATATAACTTAAGTTGCCATATAGCAGGGGTGGCGAACCTTTTTGGCACTCTGTGCCAAAAAGGTGACATCACTCACCAGCACGTCCCCCGAAGTGCCGACGCTGGTGAGTGACATCAAATCGCCTGTGTTGGTTGTGGAGCACTCACGTGTCGGGAGGAGAACTTCCCTGCAAGTGTGCTCTCCCTTTGTGCAGGCCACAGATCCGGCCTGAAAACTGTCAAATCGGGTCCAAGGCCTGTACTAAAGGCAGGGTTGGTGACAGCTCGTGTGCCAACAGAAAGGGCTCTGCGTGCCCTCTCTGGCATGGGTGCCATAGGTTCGCCATCCCTGCCATATAGAAACAAATTTTTTTTCACATGTTTGCTTGTAGAGAGTAGTTACTGGCTGTAGGTTAAAGAACCAGTAACACCTGCAAAAGTACTCAAAAGTACCAAATACTATTTTGTATGCAATGAATATTATTCCAAAATAGTACTAGTAAAAACGGCTATCTTTGAAGTTGAATTCCAGATTGCAATAACTTAAGTTTGTTTTTCTCTTTGTGGTTGAAGCCATCTATTATTTTTTTATCTTTATTGGTTTAGTCACCAACAGTTATCTGTCTGTTTGATAATTTTAAATAGTATACATTATTTGCTTATTTCCATCCTTTTAAAGTTATACCCAGTTCCTTACTGGAGCTCCTTCTCTCTGTCACCTACTTCCAATTCAGCAGTTCAGATGGAAATTGTAGTCCAGGGATTTGATTAAAAATGTTAAGAATTCTGAGTAACCAAACAGAAAACGGCATGTGTGTGTGACCTCACAGAGCTGCTGCTGAGTAACCAATCAGAATTCTCTAGGTGTGTGACCTCACAGAGCTGCTGCTGAGTAACCAATCAGAATTCTGCAGGTGTGTAAATTCACACAGCTGCTGCTGAGTAACCAATCAGAAAACTGCAGGTGTGTGACCTCACACAGCTTCTGCTGAGCAACCAATCAGAATCTTGCAGGTGTTTAAACTTGTAAAGCTGCTGCCCATCTGCTTCCCCCCTGCTTCTTTCTCAATTCCAAATTGATTAGATGTAGAGGAAGACGACATAAACCAATAAAAAAAATCAGAAATTCAACTATTCTGCATCTACATTTTAAGAGTAACTGCCATGCCAATCCAAAAAGAAGTTTTCTGGTGTTACTGGTCCTGTACCGATAGGTATTTTAAAACACAATCCAGAGATTACACAATTTGCACATGTCACTGGCAGACCTGGCACATTCTGATAAAATTCTTTTTTTGGTCAGAGTGCTCTTATTGGATTAATAATACTGTTCGTCTATTTGTCTGATATTACAAAATGTGACCAGCCTCTCAATGGCTTCTATTTCATTTTGTATGAAAGGTATTAAAAGAACAAGAGATTAGGAATTGGCTAATGTATGAGTAGTATGTGATTCACTGCTGACATAGTATTGATTTACAGTGTTACACGAGTTTATCAGACAGAGTATTTACATAGAAATGTAAAGGCAGGAAAATCCACTGGGCATTGAGTCAATCCATTGTCATTCTAACAACTGGCATAGTAGAGGTTGCAGTTCAGCAAGTGCTGAAGAATCACAGTTTAAAGATTAGGATTTTGGGATAAACTGAACAAGATATTAAACAAGATATTGTTGTATTATGTAGAAGAGGCTTGTGAATTGCAAACCATGAATTGGGGGCATTGTGCAATATGTCTTCCCCACTTCAAAACTGGGTAAAACATGGGCATCTCATCTGTATGCAGGGTAATACAACCAGCAGGATCTGGGCCAATTCTCACTGCATATACTCTACATCTCAGTTGTATTTGCCCCAGTCACTTTCATCTACTGTGTGACTTATTCATTAAAGTCTGAACATTTGTGCACAGGTTGGAATTCTCATTCATTCATTCATTCATTCATTCATTCATTCATTCACTCACTCACTCACTCATTCATTCATTCATTCATTCATTCATTCATTCACTCACTCACTCACTCACTCATTCATTCATTCATTCATTCATTCATTCATTCATTCACTCACTCACTTCATTCATTCATTCATTCATTCATTCATTCATTCATTCATTCATTCATTCATTCATTCATTCATTCATTCATTCATTCATTCACTCACTCACTCACTCACTCACTCACTCACTCACTCACTCACTTCATTCATTCATTCACTCACTCACTCCATTCACTCATTCATTCATTCACTCACTCACTCACTTCATTCATTCATTCATTCATTCATTCACTCACTCACTCATTCACTCCATTCACTCCATTCACTCATTCATTCATTCATTCATTCACTCACTCACTCACTCACTCACTCACTCACTCCATTCATTCATTCATTCATTCATTCATTCATCAGACTCTGCAATGTTGTGAATTTGCTGCCAATTCAGAAGCTTTTGTGGGTTGTAGACATATGGAACTCTCTGTGTTACTATGCGAGTGCACCAATGCAACTTTTGCAAATTTACCAAACATTGGAGTGTGTTAAATTGTGGCAAATTCGGCAAGGAGTACTGCTCCAATTAGGGGATTGATTGTCTAATTACGTGGCTGATGGCAGGGCTCTAGTGTGGTGTAATACAGTACAACGAAGAAAAGACAACAATCAAGAGACAGTATGGAGTAGGAATATGGGAACTTAGCAAGGGGTGTAATATTCAGCTGATGCAGGTTAAGTGACATTATGAATATGATGTCACTTTACTTCTCTAAGGCTAGCATAGACAGATTTACTGCATGAAATAGTGTACAATGCTGTTCACTTCTTTGGCAAGGAAATCCACCACTTAGTGAATAAGAAGTAGCGAATGTGAGTCTGTCAAGAGTGTAGCGACTGCAAATTTTGACTGTTGAATTCACACTTTAATGAATAAGCCCCACAGGGTGTGTGTCTTTACTCATACTTAGCTGTGATCTTACCTCTTGCTCACAGCCCGATTTCTCCTTCTTATTATTTTTTATTTTCATTAGTTTTTATTAAGAAGGATCAGACCTAAAATCAGTTCTCCATTTTAAACCTTTACTGTTGAAGTAACACTTATTTTTATTCAAAGCTTTTTTCTGTATTTTATTATGCCCGTGGGTCCTCCTTGATTTGCCATATGCTATTTATTAGCGTTCTCCCAAACTCTTCTCTAATCAGATCCGGCATTATTGCTAATCGATGCTGAATGCAGACAATTCATTAGCATTACGCGCAGTCCACTCCCCTTGCTTATTGCTTTTGAATGTTTATTAAACAACACTAAAGTCTAGTTGGAATTTATAGACGTGACACAGCTCAATCTTAGCAATAGAGGAAACTCCACTCTGATTACCCATGATCCCCAGCATTCGGATAACTATCTGATGTCACATATCACCTATTTCCTCCTTGAAATGAATGCCTTTTGTTTTGACATTTCCCAAGAGAATAGGCATTATTCATATTTTATTATTAACAAACTGAAGTTGAACAAAGTTTTAACAAATCCCAATACATCTTTTTACAATTTGGAAACCAGAAACATGTGCTCGGTCTATGTTTGGTACTTTATGATGTACGGAGGGCCAGACTGGATCCTTTCAATCATTCATTAATGTACACAGTCCTTCAAGCACTGACCCAACCAGAATAGAACTGATTCTGAGTTCTATGGGGGTTATTCTTTTATAAAGGTCTAGTAACCCATAGTAGCCAATCAGAATTTGTCTTTCAGAATTCTAGTTTCCCTATACAAGTAAATACTAATTTCTAATGTCTGTGACTGAAATGGGTTTAGACCTGATTGAGGTTAATTATAGGTATGTATATATAGTGTCCAGCCAATCGGAACATTTTCAGGAGAATTCATCATAAGGTGCAATCATTTGCAGATGTCTAGTAACCCATGGCAATCAATCAGAAGTTGGCTTTCATTATATTATTCCCCATATATTGGTGAGTGCTGAGAGCTGATTGGTTACTAGACCTCTGGAGATATTTCCCTGTTTGTAATGAATATAAATGACTGTTATCTAATTCTTTTCTGGAATTTGGTGGGGACAATTGTTTTATTGATATTTTTTTTATGAATTTCCCTGATATGTGTGTACTGAAGTAGTTGCTTCTTATTGCTAAAGGATCCATTGCGATAATATTTTGCAGTACTTTGATAAAGAACTCTAGTCTGGAATGCCACTAATTCACATCGACTGAGTTGCTACAATAATAGAGGATTTTATACATATATTTTATTGAGTAATGTTAAGTGGCTTGTGTTACACCCCTGGAAAATTAATGCTTGCATCCCTCCCCAGCAAGTTTAACTGGTGACATTTGCCCTTTGCCATGGCTCATTCTACACCAGTTTAATATATATATACTTTGCAGTTAAATGTATAATACAATATAATACTTTTATACAGAGAACTTTCTAGCATTTGCATTACTCCTGAGGATGCTGTAAAAAATATGCCCCTGCCATGCACTCTCACCTTCCTTCCACCTTTCACTTCTGATGTCAGGGGTAAGTAGGCCTGAAGAAGAGACCTAAGTAGTCTGGAAAACTTGTATTTACCATTGATTCAGTTAGACAATAAAAGGTATCACCTGTACTCTACTTGTCTCTGACATTAACCTAACACACAATTACATTGACATTTCTTTTCCTTTATGACATCACTTCATTCCGCTTTGCATTAATACGCATCCACTACTGTTTGACTAACTGCGCCTGACTACGCCTGACTACACGTTGAATAGCTTTCATCACTGTTGCTGTTGAGAAGTTAATTTGCTATGCCTGCCGATTTCACGCATTGATGAATAATCCTTTCTCTATACTCCCAACCCTTACCTGAAATCATGGGAAAAATGGACGTTCCCCACAGAAAATGGATTTTGTGTGTTAAATACTTGGCAGTGCCAGGCATTACGAGGCAGACTTACTGGGAAGTCAAGCATTATTTTGGCTGGTAGAACCCACCCCATAGCCTAAAGGTGCCTCTCCCAAACCCTAATTATGGGCTGACTTTTTACAAGAGGCACAACTATCTTTTGACAATGGTACAATATTTGTGCCTAAGGCTTCTGCCCTGCAGTACCCCATTGGGTTACAATGCTGGGGATTTCTCAAGTACGTAGATCTGTATCCCTGCACTCTTTGTAGCTACAATATCTTTAACATACTCTTAGTAATGCATACTATAGTTCTTAGCATACTACCCAGTGCTGTAACTGAGTCATGTGAATTTTAAATGTTCAGGAGGATCAAGCCCCCACCCACTTACCCTAATCCTGTAGCTATAAATCAAGCACATTGAAATTAAGACCTGCTGTTAAAATATATGTTTGGCTTTTTCTTTTCTTTTTTTAAAGATTTGGGCATTTGAAACTTCCTATACAAGTCAGACAAAAATTTCCCCTGGTTAACCACTGCAAATTCTTAACAACCATATGACATTCTGTCTGTAGCATTTAGACTATGGCTGACAAGTAACACCAAGGTACAAGCGTCCCTGGAATCAGCAGCGCTTGGTATGTCCAACATGGAGCAAATTCATTTAACAGCTGTATAAAATATCATCATTCCTGAAATCTTCCTACTTCATTTCTGGCACATCTATTAATGTTTTTTTTTTTCAATATTATTTTTATTAAGATTTTTCAATAAAATGGGTAAAGGAACAGA
>WMED01018429.1:0-12417 GCA_019650415.1 Pipa parva | reverse complement strand
TAAATCAGTATATTTTTTTTTAGCAACATTCTATTTTAATGTTGCAATTTGTTTTAAGGCAGAGACTAAAGGTTTTTATTTTGATGTTAGTATCACTTTAAAGAACTAAAACCAAAGATACCTTTTGGCCAAAAAGTTGCTAGAAATGTTGAATCGTATGCAAAGAGTTTTCAGAAAATACCCAAATGTACATAGCCCTATAGGACAAACAACCTATGCTGATAAAATTGTCAGCTCGGCATCTCCACATTGTTCTGTACTGTAGGCACTACACATGCTCAGTATATTTTGTCTCCAGCAGATGTGCCCTGATTAGGACAAAGGTAAAATAACATAGGTAAAAACTCAAGATATAGCCATCATGTAAATTTAACAGTGAAATCAAATCAATTAACAATAAGAAAATATTGTTCTCTTCAAATCAAACAAAATGTTCTACTTTCAATTTATTTTAAAGCAAACACCATCAATATCCGGAATATAACAGATTCTTTGCAGTCCTGCAGTTCACAGTTGAACTAATTTATTATCAGCCTTGCAGTATGGAGATTTTACAGATGTTTGGTGTTAACTGGAAAATGTTGCCTAAATATCAGAAAAGCTGTATACCTCGTACATGGCTTCATTACCTTTTAAAAGCGAGATACTCACTTTTTTATGTCTACTTTAGTATGCATGTATTACCCATTATAAATGAGATGAGACTGAATCCTAAAATGCAGACTAAGTTCCCCCATTAGAGCTAAATAAGTTCATCTCATCCAAGAAATCTGCAATTGTATTGCAGATATGTATCTATATTTTCATTGCTCCACAGGATGCAATTTAAATGTATCCCTCGTTAAATTAATGATCATTGTGCAGTGATAGAATTCTGTGCTGCAGATAAATACAATATTCATTAGCTGTACAGTCTGTATATTTTTATTAATGAATAAATTATCTGTTAACACTGTCCCTTTAAAACTAATAAATATAATACCCATCATTTAGGGCTGACAGGACTGTTTGGTTATACACTGCATCGCTGGACAGAAACCCATTGCAATCCACAGTATGCATCGGAGAACATTTAGTCACCAGCACTGCAGTGTTTGGGGTAGGGGGGAATAGTACATTTCAGCTGAATACATTCCATGAAACTCTGCATATTTACCTATCTTACTGTTAATCCAGGTTCAGATTTGATCAATTAATGAATAAAGTTATAACCTGACATATAAGTTAAACTTTTTCAGATGTGTCAAAGGTGAAGCATTTATGAATGAGTGTCTTCCCTGATACTGGTCATATAGCCTGCCTAGACCTATTGTCACATTTTGAGTGTGCATAACCTGATAACAAATCCTATAAACCTGCTTATGTTTTAATAATCCTTCAAGATGACTTTTTAACAATTTTTTTTTTCCTGACCAGGTTGCAATCCCTATTGAAGATGTAAATCGTAGCCACCTGAGATTTACTTTCCGCCACCGATCATCCCAAGACTGTAAGTCAGTTATGATTGTCCACCATTCTCATCCATTAACATGACTTCTGACTTTGTGTTATTATAAGAAAATTGCAAATGCTGTTTTAGTCCATAAAATGATACTCTTTGATACAGAATGTATGCATCTGACAGTGGTTTATGCATTTCATCTTTGTTTATGAAAGTGTAAAATGGATCCTTGATATGAAAGAATGTGCCTTTTTCTCCTTTAGCTAAAGACAAAGCAGAAAAGATATTTGCTGTAGCATTCGTAAAACTGATGAGATACGATGGAACAACATTAAGGGATGGAGAGCATGATCTCATAGTATACAAGGTATCGTGCAGTTAACCTTTTAATATGCTTTTAAGAGAAACAAGAAATACATTATAACAATAGCTAAAATATTTTAGTTTGGTTTATTTATCTATACAAAACTCACTGGGTTTTTTTTTAAATAATTTAAGGAGAAGCCATTCATAGACTTCCACTAGGGATATAATACTTCACAACCAATCAGTTGCTTGGTTAAACTTGTTACAGCTGCAGTAAGCTGCTTATTTCTGATTGGTTAGTGTGGGTTACAATACAGTACACGTTTATGCTTATATTTGTATATTTTACTCCATGTGAGAAAGCCCTTTTTTTATTTGTTATCATTCAGAGGAACTTTCTGCTGTATTTTACATAAGCATTCCAATAGGACAACAGTTGCATGCTGAAATGGTGGTTATTATTATAAAGAAAATGTGTTTCTATAGTTCTTAGGCATTGTGTGTAAAAGGTTTTTTACTGTAATCTTTGTCTGATTTAATGGCTCTGAGTTTGAGTTCTTGCTATATTAGACTGCACAGACAGGGGGTTATTGACTAAAGTCCAAATTGTCGTATAAAGATGTGAATTCTCCAGCAAAAGACGGTCGCACAATACCCAATAGATGGCTACTGTCGTGTTCACGACTTCATTATGGGAATATGATTGCAGATTTGCTATGGGAATCTGCTATTTGAGAATTCAATAGTCGATTTCTCACTTTTGTCAGTAACCCCCTTAGTCTTTGTGAGACCTGATTACTGGTCCTAGAGATTGTGGTATACATAAAATTTTTAGTGGCTGCTTTTTTTAACTAAGATGGATATGAACTTGACGTGACTGAATTGAGTTAGGGATGCATCTTGTTTTTGTGCACAAGGAACAAACACAATAAATAAAGAAACACAATTGTTTGGTTCATTATGTAAAATTTTACATGTTTAAATACTCTTTTCTAAGAGCAGCTTATGTTTAGGCTACAGTTTATTGTTTATCTAAATAGAAACATATACATGCAGTTTAAAGTGAACAAACTGAAGTATGTTAATTAGCAAAAAATTGGCAATGAGCACATTGTGAATACTGAAAAATATATATAAGGAAATATATATGGTGCAACCCATATAGTTTATAGAAACTATAAGAAAAAATACCCCCTGGGTATCGATTCCTTAAGGGGGTTTCGGATGGCTAATGTTGAAAGAAAGAAAGTCCATCCCCAGGACGAAACGCGTCCGGTCGGTGCCTCATACTTGTTGCTGCATTGTACACATACTGCTGTCACCGTTACGATTTCTTGAGATCACAGCAAGATTCAAAAGTCACTATTGCATCATGCTTACATACTGTGGACAATTGTTGTGCTGACATTTTTTGACGGTTTGACGGTAATGTAGAGGGTTTCTTTATTCATTATTATATTTTTTTATAGTTTCTTATTATTTGTTTCTTTACATTTATTTTGATTTTTAACCCTTACATTATGATCAGCAGTCTGTAACAAGTGTAGAGGTTTATGTAACATGTATTTTTATATACATTTTTAATTGTTTTTAACTCTTTATACTGCTTAAGGAAGCTCAGTGTTTTTTCACAATTTGTATTAATAAAATCTATTGTTTGAGTGCACCATATAAGAGAGTACCTTTCTTCTTTTTCTAACAAACTGAAGTATGGTAACAACTTACTCCTGCATGTTGTAATTTTGAATATGTACTGCTCCCTGGACATAGAAAATAGGAGTCCAAGGTGTTAAGTGCACAGGGCAGTTAGGGGCAGCTATGCTCTGTTTATGTTTGGTTTGTTCATACCACATGATACATAAACTAAAATATGGAGTGCTTCCTATTTCTCATATTTGCACTTTATTTTAACTTTCGATAGGAAAATTGCCTAGGAACACAAATTTAAAAAAAACAAAAAAAACATTTGGATTTGCATGGAAGCTATTCAAATACAGCACAGACAACAAAAATGTTGTCTTTGAAGCTGAATTCATGAATTATATTGCTTTCTGTCTGTTTCTTTTTACTGATAGTAGCTATGTTGTTAAACAGACCTCACCCAATCCTATTGTTTTCTATGGTGCTTTAGATAATACATATTTACAGGAATCAACATCAAAAGCTCAATTTTTAGAGTTAAATATCATACTTTATAGACACCATATAGAATATTTGGAAGCACAGATTGAGTACATAGTAATTTATAATTTTTTTTTTTTTTTTAGATCTCACTAGCACTTTTAGCAGATTGCGCTACCTGCTAATACAACCTTCTGTCTAATACTGATTTTACATTTTTCTGTAATTCTTAATACTTTCCTCCAAAAGGCCTTGAGTATTTGTTGCTATTGAAAAGATGTTTTAGAAAGACAAGAATAATGTATTTGTATGTATTTATTAATCTATATAGCCCTGATATATTATGAAGCATTTTAAAGAGATCATTCACTTCAGTTGCTACCCCGTGGAGCTTGCAGTCCAGTTTCCCTATTTAGTCACACACACAAACAGACACAGATGTATGTTTTTGGATTGTGGAAGGAAAACTGTGTGCCTGGAGTTAACCCACACAGGTGTGGGGAGAACATACAAACTCCATGCAGATGAAGTCCAGGATATAATTGAACCCAGAACCCAGCACTGCAAGGCAGCAGTGTTAACCATTGAACAATTTGCGCTGCCCTTAGCATGTTCTGTTCTTCATAGGATTAAGCAATTAGTGCCAAACTGTGATACTAAGGCCAAACTGAATCCAAGAACTCATTGCCATAAAGGTGTTTTATTTTTAATTTTATTCAGTAAGCTAGTTAGGTAATTATATATAGTTTTCACCTTGTAATGAAGTCTGTCTGATGAGATAATGGTAGGTATGTGTTCCTGATGATACTCCTTTTTTTAACTATTAATTTAATATGTGTGACTGATCTAGCAATATTATGACTCATAAAATCATCATTGCAATTAGCTTCCTTATAGAGGAGACCTTACTGATTTTTTTGCAGTGAATCAAGTTTTTCTTTTGAAGGATCCCTGCATTCCTTTTAAAGTGCACTGTTTTCCAAGGAAATGAACATAATTACACGCTGCCTACCACTTTAAAATTGTGATAGCCAACCCATTTAGATTGTGTTTCCTGTAATTAAATAAATTGCTGTAAATCTTTCTGATTTCTGCACTATAATACATGGGTAAATATATATATATATAATTTTTTTTTTTTCATGCTTGCTACCAGGCAGAGGCAAAGAAACAGGAAGATGCTTCAACATACCTGAACCTTCCAGCAACGAAAATTGAACTTGAGGAAAAGGGTCACTTTGCCCCTGGGAGATCCTTGCAAAATCTTGGCAGTTTCAGCATCAGTAAAGATTCTTTCCAAATAGCCACATTGGTCTGTTCAACTAAACTGACACAGAATGGTATGTTTAACCAGCTGAGTGTTTTCAGATATTGCTAACTTGTCACAATTGATCGAATAAACAGAAGAGTTTCACCTTTGAAGGGAAAGTTAATTTTTTTTTTTTATATATGAAAGTGTTTGAGACAGACTGTCTTGTAAAGACACATTTGTATACTTGTTTATGTAGGAACACTCCCTTATAATTTTCACTCACATTCCCTTTTAGGGCTGGTTTACACTGGCAACTTTTGTACAACTCGGAAGCTGCCACAAGAAGTTGCTGTTGTTGCTTATGGTTGCCTCTTATAGCAGGGGTCTCCAAATGCTGGGCCACAGGCCACTGCCGGTCTGTGAGCCCTTTGGTACAGGGTCATACGTTGATGATGTGCACACAGGAAGTGTGTCATTGTCATGTGGTCAGCAACCCACCCCCCTCCTTGTTTGTCAAATCTTTGCTGGGTCAAGAAAGCACGGAACCGGTCCCTGATCCAGGAAAGGTTGGGGAATGCTGTCTTATAAGATAGCTTAAATTGGCAGATATGACTGCAACACAGGTTCTCTGTGTTGAATGTGATTACTACTTTCATACAAAGCATATTGCGGTTGCAAACTTTGAATTTAACGAATCTGCAATGAAATTGCACAGTCCTATTTATGCTTGAACCAGCAATTTAATTTTTTTCCAGCTTATCTTCTATTGTTTTAACTCCACCTTAAATCCTTTGTCTAGTTGCAGCTACTAAGAATATTGTAAACTGGCATTTTGCTTCCCAGAAGCAGGTAAATCCCTGCTACAATTTGTAACAAAAACTCAGTTTACATTTGTTCTAAACTTAGGAACTACAGTATTTGAAAGGGAAATCATTTCACAATAACCAAAGTACCTTAAAGAAAAAGGTACAGTGGCTGCAGAATAGCATTAAAATTGTTAATATACTGTTGCTACACTGAGAATGGCATTTAGTTCTATGTAGGGCCAATTAGCGCAATGACATGTAAACTGCACACCCCAGCAATGGTCAGCGATCATTGCTATCTTAGGTGCCAGTGTATAGATTTCATTTTAAACAATGAATATAATAATTGTTGTAGCTGGTTCACTGAAAAATTGCCTTGTGTGTTGTCATTCCTTGCTAATACAGGCATATTCAAATTCAACCCTCTTATGTCTTTTATGTACATGTTAACACAGGCCCTTTACACTCTTATTATCACATGCTTTCTACCCACTTATATTTGCATGTAACTGCATACACACTGAAATAGACACACTCACGTCCATAAACATTCTCATAAGTCCTCACTTTTGTACATACAAGTTAACACAGGTACTCAGACTTACATAGGCACACTCTCACATACTCGCACATGAATTTCCTTGAGGTGATGCAGACAAATATTCTGTTCTTTATAGTAAACAGTTCCAGGATCTGGCACTTTCATTAACATCATAGCGCTATGAGAAGTACAGGACTTGCTACCTCTTTCCATCACTTTAATGGAGTGGAAACTATTTGTTAATTAATGAATTGCTTTCTCCAAATTAATTATAATTTATTATTTAGTTATCTGATTTTTTTTTTAGCATTTGTTCATAACAAAAGAGCAACACTGTGGACTATGATAGCCAGATAGCCCTGTAATTTATCATCAGTGAAAAAAACATATTCTGTTGATAGAGAATAGCTTGATGCAGCAGTTCTCAGGTAGTTTTCCACCTGCAACACTTCCAAATTATACAGGTGCTCAAGTATATATTAGATGGAGTCACCAATACAATATTTTTTCTTTACTGTGCAGCATATTACTTGTAACCTGTAAAATGTTAAAAACTTAGGAAAATAGCTGCTACCCAAGAGGCTGCAACTCCTTCCATGCCTCTCTGCCCACTGATGCTGCCATAATGGCTTCTGACAGAGGTATTCCAGAAGGTATATTGCAGCACAGAGAGATAATCTGTCAAAAGCAGTATGGCAGCATCATTAGTGAGAATCAGAATAGAAGAGAGCTTGGGACTACGAAGGCTTTTGCACACTCCCAGAAAATTTCAGGGTAATGGAAACAAATGATAAGAAGGAAACAGTTGGAAATTTTTCTCATGCACATTTAGAAAAATTGTATCATAGTAGTTGCCCTTTAATTGCCTTTCACTTGCTCTGATGTATACATAAAAAGTTGCAAAAGACGTCCAGAACTGTGAAATTTGAATTATTTAATTTGCCATCTCACAAAATATCGAAAACAACATTTTGGGGGGAGGGAACCTCCCTTCATCAGTATAGATACAAATACATACACAAGGAAGAAGGTTACATTGTAACATTGTAGCACTTCATTCCTCTTTTCTGTTATGCAAATAGAAAAGCCAATTACTATTGCAACTATCAGGAGGGTTCTGTACATTTACATATGTGATTTGTTTTTCTTATAGTGGATTTACTGGGTCTTTTAAAGTGGCGTTCAAACACAAATTTGCTGCAGCAGAATTTGCGTCAACTGATGAAGGTGGATGGAGGAGAAGTTGTTAAGGTAATATTAAATGGTGTTTGTTATGTTAACTAAAACAAGATTGACAATGGTGTAACTATAGGGGTCCTGTAGGAGGCGGTGCTGCTTTAAGGTCTAGGGGGCCCTGGTGCAGATCCTTCACGTACCTATAAAGTAATGAAATAATTATACCCCATTTATAAGAAGTTTTGTCTTCCATTTATTTTCCCATAAAACAGTTCTATTACAGTTCCTTCGAAACATTGTAGGGTGTTTTTCTTATTGATAAATATGCTTACCACATTTCACAACTTTAATGGTGGGAGATCCTATTTAATTTGCATTTATTTCTACATAGCTGATGATACTTATTCATAAAAGATTGCCGCAACAAGCAAAAAAATGAAAAACACTATGCAATAAAAATCACCTATTGCATAGGAATAACTGCCAAAAGAAATGACAGATTTCTGGTGTTAATGTCCCTTAATTTTTTCATGAAACAAGTAGTGCAGCCAGTTCTGTATATCTGCTGCAGTTAGAAACAATGATATTCGAATGTAAACTGCTTTTAAAATTATTTTCTCTTAGAGATGCCATTTCTCTTAATCTTTTGGGGGACACAGTACCAAGGGACACTAGAATAAAGAATCTCCTCCCATTGGACTTTACCCTCCCAACACAGAGTATATCCAGTTTCTCTAGTGTTCTTTCTCCAGGAGGCAGGGAGCTGGACCACAGTCCAGCATTTCCTTTGGTCTACCCTTAATGGTGGACAATCAGGACATGATAGGGTCAGTAGATCATCCTCTGGGCCCTCTATTCGACCCCAACAAGATTTGACGAGAGAAATGATGACAGCATTAAGCTGCCATCAACCCCAACAGAAGGTTCTCTGGTTACAGGTCAGTACAAAGAAGGGGAGTGATTCTCCTTACAGAGAGTTCACTCCCCCCTACTCTCTTACTAGGAGGAGACAGGGGTAGGGCGCCTAGCTCCTTCACATGACTTTAATTATGAGGCCGGCTTCCTTGCAGTGGTACTTTTGCGCCTTCTCTCCTCTTACGCGATCATTAGAGAGGTGCAGGCAGCTATCTTTGCAAACGCACTGGGACACCAAGGAGAGAGGATTACGGCAGAACTCCTCCAGTTTCCTACCAATCAAGTATCTCAACTCCTTCTGGGGGTAGCTTGGGACCGGGAGGGAGGTGGAATTCTGCTTTGACCCTTAATAGACCTTTTGTCTAGTGTGAGGGGGGATCTGGTGGAGGATAATCAGGGTACAGGTGGGAAGAAGGGAGTTACATTGACACTTGGAAAACACAGGCACCCTCCTATATAACAGCCCCTATATAGACAGCATTAATAGAGCTACACATACCTCACTATTCACCTGTTCCTGGTGCTAAGTGTACGGCAAATTCTGAACAGAGGAATTTACACTCAGCAATTCTAGCCAGATTAAAGTCTTTTGCTTGGTCTAAGTGCCACTCAAAATTGAGTGAGCCTAAGGGTCAACAGACTAATGAGACTACAGCTCCCTTGGTTGAGTTAGTTCCTCCCTGGGTATAACAACTTTCTCAATCTATCCAGGGTTTGTATTAATTACCAGGCACCATTGAGAGAATGTTAACTTGATTTTCCCCATGGCTACTATGCATGCTTCCCACAAGCGTCAGTCTGTACTCATTGTCTTAGACTCTACTTCCTTGGCTCTTCTTCCTCGGGTGAGGAGGGATTACTCTCCCAGGAATCAGAAAATGAGGATCATTCCAAAATGGACAGACATACTCCCTCCTTAGAGGACTCTTCAGAGGCAGTTAGAAATTTGATCCAGAAGGTCCTAGAAGTATTGAATATTTCAGATCCAGCCCCAGAGAATGACCCAGCAAAGAATATTTTCAGATGTTTCTGCAAGAGGTTGAAACCTTCCCAGCTTATGAACAGTTAGACCAGATAGTAACTACTGAATGAGAGATTCTGGAACTAAGATTCCAGACATCCAGATGCCTCAACCACTTAAACTCGTTTCCATTGGAGACTATAGAACTATGGATTCCACCCATCCAAGCGTGGACACGCCAATCATGAGACTGGCCAAACTCACCACCATTCAGGTTCCAGATGCTGCTTCCTTTAAAGGAGGCTCATTATAAGGTAAGTACTTTAACTGTCTTTTTTTATTTTTTAACTTTTTGGTCTCTTTTAACCTGATTTTATAGGTTTTTCAGGATCATCCTTTTGAACTTCCCTCTCAGATTTCTATTCATAATTTATCTCTCAAGGTGGTATTCTTGGTCGCCATTGTCTCTACCCGTAGAGTTTCCGATATTACGGCATTATCTTGTAAAAAACCTCTGTTGGTTTTTCCTGCAGATAAGATGGTATTAAGAACTATACTTTCTTTCTGCTGAAGGTAGTTACCTCTTTTCATGTCAATCATGACATTGTCCTTCCATCTCTTTGTCCTAACCCGCAGAACGTTAAGGAGGAACGTTTACACACATTGGATGTAGTGAGAGCCTTAAGAGTTTATCTTGATCGTACAGCTAAATTTAGACCATCAAACTCTCTATTTGTATACACAATGGGAGCGCTCAAGGGTAAGCCAGTTCCTAAGACTACCATTGCCCATTGGTTGAAGGAGGTTATTACTAGGTCTTATAAGATTAAGAAACTTGTTCCTCCACAGGGAATTACTGCTCACTCCACCAGAGCAGTTAGTTCATCATGGGCTGTGCGACACCAGGTGCCAGTGGATCAGCTATGCAGAGCTACTACTTGGACATCGCCTTCTTCATTTATTAAATTTTATCGAGTGGACTTGTTTCCTTCTCAGCAACAAGGTAAAAGTAAAGATAGGCTTCCGGCATTCCAATTCAGGTTAAAAGCTTGATTTTATTATTTCACCACATTGACAGACAAATAAAACGTACTAAAAACAACAGCCGCAATGCCTACGCGTTTCGCGCATTGCGCTTAGTCATGGCATTACAGTATGATCTCTTAGACAGTTTAAATAGCATAAACACTTACTGGTTGCTGTTTCCAATCATTCTGTCCCGCATCTCCATTGGCTCAAGTGTAGTCATGTGCATAGCTCACGTATTAGCTGGGACATGTGATCCATTAGGCCACGCCCCCAAACGTACAACCCTTAATCATGGGCTAGTTCCATTATATCAGTACTCTAGTCTATGAGCAATAAAGGATGCGTACAAAGCATCTGTGTATAATCCTTTTATCTTGTTGGTAACAGAAAAGTCATATAGCATGGGGATGCAGCTCAGAGCTGAAAGGAAACATGTGGTTACTGTATAGATACTTTGTTTCACTTATTGTAAACCTACTCAACTTAAACCTTAGTAATTGTAAATATATTAATTCATTCATGGCTAAATTCACCAGTGTGCAACAGACAACTTAACACATTAAACCTCAGAACAGCTTGAATAAAATAAAATAACTTGGACAAGATGAACACAATCAATAATTCGCTAAAAATACATACTTCAGTTGACTTAAACCACATATCAAAAGGGGGGGAAAACCTCTTTTATGTTTAACTAATATTAAATTATTGCAACTCAAAATGTTTTTTTTTTTTTTTTTTTTTATTGTCTTAATATACTTTGTTTTTACTTTGCATGTTATCAAATAGGGTTGTCTAATAGACTGTAAATCTCATAAAGATAAATATCCAATAGGAATCTTTTATTTTTAAATAAGAGATAAAAGATAACATTACTAGTTCAAATCAATCAAATCCTAAAACAAAATTTCGTATCAATTCATTAACTAATATCAAATAATCAGTATCTTATTCCCATTAGATCAAAAAGTAACATTACTAAACTACCAAAACCAATATCCTATATAAAAATCATTGATATGTGGAGTAAATAAACCAAGGTTCACAATTTAGATATATAATACAATACCAACATCAATTATGTAGATACTGCAGTAAAAAGGTATATATCATATCCAATACCTCAGGATAGTAAAGATTATGATTATAAGTCAGGCGAAAATTAAATAAGTCAGACCACAGTTTGTAACAAAGGGATACAGTCAGATTGTGCAATTATATATTAAATCATAAAGACTAACTGTATAGTTGTAAGTTCAGTAAAAACTCAATTAATAAATTAAAATCTGTAAAATATATTAATCAAATAACAAAATTTTAAGCTCATTTAAAATCAATAAAAAATAATGAAAAAGTGCCAAGTGCTCTTACTAAGTGGAAACAACACGTAATGTGTATGGTCCAATAAAAAATTGTGCAAAATAGTGCTAGATGATTCCTCTTAAAAGTCCCATCTAAGTGTTTCTTCTATACGATATCTTATACTAATCAACAATATAATAAGAAACAAGGTGCTTAAGTATTAGAGTGATACAAGCTAAAATATTGATAAAATGTAGTGAACGTAACCATGTGTCATAGTGGCGTGGGTGACCGCTTGTGCTGATCTGCAAAAACAAAAGAGAGAGGGATAAATTAAAATCCTATCTCTCATAACACTTAAAATATCGATACAACCGATGTGATTTTAAAAAGTGAAACCGTATGGTTTAATGCTTATACAATAAATCTAATAGAACTAAACAACATATAAAGAGTTTATCCTAAGATATTGCACTTTAATGGACTATGTACTACCTGCACTTGCCTTTTGCAATATGTACTTAAAAACTATGGGGGGAATTCAGGAACCTCCGAAGTGAGGCGCGT
>WMED01018428.1:0-12709 GCA_019650415.1 Pipa parva | reverse complement strand
ACCTTTTTATTATCAGTGTATATATAGTTTGTATCATTATACAGTGCATCCTGATTATTATCTTTGTATAGTTTTTTGTCATTATTCAGTGGAAGGTTTATCAGAGTAATGACCACATAACAGAGACAAGCCACACAAATGTAAATATCTGAGGCAGAATCAACTACCTCCATATAGTTTACTAATTGTTTATTGTATAATTAAGTAGCAATAAACAATTCTATGAAATAAGGAACACTTTTCTCTTTCCTAGGATATGTCCTTGGAGATTACGGATATGTGCTTCAGCCTCTAGTCAAATTGCTTTGGCTGCTGGGAAAAGTAAGGTCACTGAAGACTTATTTAATCCAAAGAAACAGGGCCCCGTATGATTCAGTTAATCTATAGATTGACATGATTATCAGTGTGCATGGCCAAAAATTGCACTAACATCTGATGACCACCTTAAAGTCCATTATAGTTTCTTATGATAATTAAAGTGTGTGGCTGATTTTAGAATTTAGCTGTCAAGTGCTGCAGGGCTTCAGTGAAAGGGTGTTGTCTGTGTGAAAGTTACTGCATTATTATCAGCTGACTTTACCACTGTGATGTCACACAAGGGAGTGAGCTCATTAATCAGGATTTCTCTGCTATTGGCTTTAGTGATCCTCCTGACCTTGGGCATGTTTATAAAATGTTACTTATTTATTCTCTTCTCTTCCTTTAAACTTAGATTGTAAGCTCTACGGGGCAGGGACCTCCTATTTCTGCCACTGTTTGTCACTTAAAATGATGTATTTTTATGATTTTATTCTTGTAACTATGTTCAACATTTCTCCCAAATCTGTATTATAACTGTATTGCTGAATAATGTGTTGAAGCTTTATAAATAAAATATACATACATTATACACAGTATACAAAACGTAATCACATGTTTTTGGTGTAAAAGCGAATACAACTGCATATCTCATTGCAATCGAGCACAGTATGAATGTGTGCAAACAGTGATGAATCTTCAGATTGATGGGCCCCAGTGCAGGATTGGTCCCTACGGCCCCAACCTTCTTCAGCCTCACCCCCTCCTCTCCCATGCCCTTCTCCCTGGACCAGAACAAAGTCACAACCAGGATCCAGGAGGTGGTGGGCCGGGGGGGCTGCTGATTGGGAATTGGTTCTCTGTCCAGTCCCTAGCCGGCTCTTAAATCAGCTCCTGATTAGCAGCGCTGTAGGAGAGCAGATCTGAGTAAGTCTGCTGTAGCACTCACCACCGTACTACTGGAGACCCCCTTGGTGTCAGGGGCCCTTGGTAGTTGTTCAGTTTGACCTCCTCAATGCTGGCCTTGATTAAAGGCCCAGTAACACCAAAATAATAAAAATTCCCATTTGGATTAATGTGGCAGTTTTGTAACTAAAGCCTTTCTTTTGTTATCATTAATGTTAACTTCATGACTTTTATTGCTTTCTGACTGTTCTTATCTTTACTGCTAGTAGCCATGTTGTGAAAGGAGAACTAAAGTGAAAAAAAATAAAAAAGACAGTTAAAATACTTACCTTATACTGAGCTGATTGATTACAGTCACAGCATGAGCTGTGCTGTAATTAGCCGGCTCCCGATGCTTCCCCCAACGCTTCTTCACAGTGCTGGCTGACTGCCAGTCAGCACAAAGCTCCTCCCACCCTATTACATCTCGGGTGTATTAGGGCTTAAACATCATCACGTTCATTGTGGGGGCCAATGAGAATGCTCCCCACAATGAGCGTGATGATGAATGAGGCCAGGGAAGGAGAAGAAGTAGCTGTGTGCTGGCTTCTGTGTCATGCTGTAACTGTAATCAATCAGCTCAGTATAAGGTAAGTATTTTAACTGTTGTTTTTTATTTTTTGACTTTAGAGGGCGAAATTTATTAAAAGCGATAGTATCGATATCGCGATATCGAACGGATTTTTACAGATATCGCAATATCGATATCACGATACTGGAATTTTACTGATATCGCAAAATTGAATTTCGGCCGAACCATTGATTTCAATGGCAGAACGGCTGAAATCAATTCAGATATCGCGATATCGATATTGGTAAAATTCAGATATTGCGATATCGATACCATCGATATCGCAATATCGGTAATTTACCGATTTTAATAAATTTTGCCCCAGGTCTCCTTTAAACAGACCTCACGTCCCATTGTTTCCTATGGTGCTTTATATAAAGCATATACAGATGCCCAAAGCATAATTTTTAAAGTGAAATACCAAAATAACATATGTTATAGACAACATTTTGGAATTTTTAGAAGCACTGATTGAATATAAAGTATGTATTTCAGGCATTTTTCTATTTTTGGTGTTACTGTTCTTTTAAAAAAGAGGAGACAAAGATAATTATACAATGTTAATTGTTTTTCCATGTGACTAATTCTTTCTTTCAATCCATTGGCTGTTAACCTCCCATATTGGTATATGTGTTTTCAAGGAATATTAATATTTGGCTGTATACCAAGGCTGTCAGTTTAACTGTTACTTTTTTCAGAATAATTTTATTTAAGACACCTTGCATTTTTAGACTTGGCTTTGAGCATATTTCTATCCCTGTTATAATTTTATTGCCAGCTTGCATTAATATCAAGTTCATGAAATCTGGACATTGTCTTTAAGTGGCCTGTAGGAGATCTTTTCCAGGTCAGTGGGTAAATTTACTGGCCTGGGATTGAAACCTGCATGCATTAATAAGTGCCTGAAAGCTTTAAGGCTATGGCTGGTACATAAGGTATAAAGCTTGTCTATAATGTACAGGAGCTTGTGTAATACAAATGGAACTTTGTGTACTTCAACGGAATCAAACTGTGGTCTTGTTGGCTGGAAGAAAAGTCTTGTTTATTTATTACATTTGTATAGACGTCTCTTGTCAGTTCTGGATTAATCTGCTGTATCTGTTTTAGATCTGTTTGGACAAAATGCAAAGGAATTCAAGGGGCAAATGAATAAAAGTGCAAACAGTCACATAAATCTCCAAATTCGCTTTCATTCCACACTTTCCCAACTCCACTTTTTTGAGTCTGTTGTCTTCTGTGATGTGGCGAATTTGCAACCAAATTCATCACCTTACGAAGGTTGCGTACTGAAGCATTTCTTTGCATGTTTATGCAATTCAACTAATTATCAATCATTTGAATGTGTTGAAGTGACGAATCAGCGGCTAGATGACAATATAGGAGTGTAAATCAGTTGTTTCCCAGAGTATGTAAGGCAGCACAAGGGAAAAATCTAGTTCATTCATCTTCTTCTTTTTGGCACATTCTGCTAATAATTAGTCAATATTCCCTTGAAATTATCATGAATTTTGACCTAGTATCTTGAAATTTTGAGTTAATGTCTCAAATTTATCACTTTTTATCTGATAATTTTCACTGATTTCAACTCAAAATAGGTACTAACTTGAAACTTGGGACTTAACGGTAACTCAAGAGTTTTAACTTTTAATCTCATAATTTTGAGTTATTAACTCCATCCCTAGTTGATTGACGCACATAATTAGACGAAATGCAGAGGAATGATACCTGCTGCAAGCTATGAGGCTATAAGCAAACCATTGTTTTCAGCACAGTGCTTGATATGTTAGATCTGCACAGATAAAGCAAATGGTACTTTCAAATAGGAATTTGATCAAGCCTGCATGTCTTCCGTTAAAAAAACAATACTGTCTTGTTATGGATGTAAAGGAAATTAAACAAGATTTTCAAACAGATGGGAATGATAAAATCACCGTGCCCCCCCCCCCCCAGGTACCTAGCGAGACTACTGTAACCCCTTTACTGTTCCCCTGCACCCAGTATGTACCTTTATTTTGGTTTGGTGGGGTGACACCTCAAAAGGGGATGCTGCACTGCAGCTTCCAATAATTTGAAGCCCCCCCGCCTGCTTGGCACATACATAGCATAACAGATTTTTAGGGATGCTGATTTGCTTGAGGGCTGCACCCCTTGATCTACTCTATATTACAGATTCTCCCTAACGGTTACAAATAATATATAGTAAAGTGATTTTTCCATCCGTTATTCTAATAATTGTACCCATTGTACAGCATAGATTGATTGGTTATGAAAATATGAGTATAATACATTACCAGCATCGCAGTGATCCCAGCGCATTAATCTCACCTAGATCTAAAATAACATCAGGTGCAAGAATAAACTAAAGGAACGCTCGCTTCATCATTCTGTGACATTGCCAGTTTATTTTTGGTTACTATGTTGCTAGGGGGAGCTTTGACTATTTTTTTCATTTATTTCCCAGCCTGCTCGGCTAGCCACCATTTGAAAACAAATAATATCACTTTGACAAAAGAAACTTAGGAGAATATGAAAACAGCAACCAAGATTGTCCAGGTCTGGTAACTCATAACAAATTATAAACAAACAGAATTCACTAATGCAATAATAATAATAATAAAATAATAATAAAAATTAGCATTTGATTGGTTGCTATGATTTACTATGCCAAAAAGTCTCTGCAGTTTCTCTTGGTTTTACTGTAAAACAAAGAACTCAGTTGGCTGCAGGGTAAACCACCACAAACAGCTGTGCTTAGCACAGAGTTGCCAGCCTGTGGCTTTAACTGCCCTTTAAAGGAAGACTTGTAATGTTAAAGGGTCCCTGCTGATATTTCCCTTGTTCAAGCTAACTCCATCATTTTACCCTAGGGTACAGGCCTGCTAACATTTGGAGAAGTACTTTGATGATAAAACATGTTTGATCTACGTGACCATTAAATAAAAACTGATTGTGCGCTAGTGGTTGTTAATAAAACAAAGGAACAATTATACTGCACTGCTTCTCAATCAGCTTCCATCTCTAGAACCTATGTCCAGGATCGTGAGATCAAAACTGCTGCTGCAGCTCTATTCCACCCCCTGTATGTGACATATATAATGTCAAAAAGTAGCTGCCCCCCCCCCCTCCCAGCTCATATCCCCGAACTGACCATAAAGTGCATGTGCACATAGTTTTCTTTTATTCAGCGCATTCGTTTTATGGCCAGTTTGGCAAACTGGGCTGTGGATCGTTAGATGAAAGGTGGTCGAGCAGCCGTACAGAGATTTAATAAACTTGGAAAAGCCCAATTTTGCTTTTCAGAGTTTATTCCCCTGAGATCTCATTAGTTTCTCGTGATAAATATCGCAATAACTTTTCAATCGATATTTACCGACAGAAATTTTTCAGTGTTACAGTAGCCATACTACTAATGTAAATTATGGCTGACTTTCCATCAAAAAATTATTCACAGCAAGAAACTGGATTGGATTCTAAGGGAGGAATTCACAATAGTGCGAAGTGAGGTGCGTCGTCTTCTCCTCACTTTGCACAGACTGATATGAGCTCTCTGATGTCCTGCACGTGGATATCAGCGAGCGCTTTAAAGGGATTCCAGTATCAGCGAAACCAAAAGAGTCGCCTCGCTGAGACTGGAATCCCTTTAAAGTGCTCGCTGATGTCCGCATGCAGGACATCAGCAAGCGCATATCAGTCAGTGCAAAGTGAGGAGAAGACTACGCACCTCACTTCGCACTATCGTGAATTCGCCCCTTAAGTGTTTTTTATACTTCAAAAAAACAATTGCTTTAATTGGTGAGCACACTGATTGGCCATGATTGGAAATATTTATCCCTGCCCTGTATTAATGAATGACCACTGGTCATTGCCATGAATGCCAGCAGTGTCTATTGATGCTACGTTTGTTCGAAAAGAATGTTTTGACTTGCTTCGCTCCAGGCTAGTGGTGCATTTAATACCTTAGCATTGCCTGAGAGGAAGAAATGTAATTCCCCTTAATATTTTCCTATGGAAGTGATACATATGTCTGTGTTTATTACATAGCCTTACCCATCGATGGCAGCAGTACAGAATAGCCCCAGTGTTATTGGTACCCACATATTTCCTTGTGAATTAGCATCAAGCAATTACCCTATGAACCATCATAGTAGAAAGTAAAATGCATCCTATCTGGTGCAAAACAAAGTGGTCTGTGTGGTTTATTAAGGAAATATTGGTTTCAGCCAATGTGGTTCTGGCCTAAGGAGTAATGAGGGTAGGAGAATAGACTGTGTACGAGGGGTGCAACTTTAGAGCGAAATTTATTAAACTCGGAAAAGCCGTTTTGCTTTTTCAGAGTTTAATTGGCCGAATAGAAAAATTTTCTCTCGGCAAGTATTGATCACAACAAATCTCACGATACTTACCGCAAGAAACTTGGGGTGTTCGGCCAATTATTATACTCGAAAAAGCGAAAATGAGCTTTTCCAAGTTTAATCAATTTCGCCTTAGCTAGGTGTGCAGGGATAGCAACGTAATGGTCCCAAGTACCCACAAATATCTCTCCAACCAAAGAAAACAACTACCATACGGAGGGAAAACTTAATAATACAGGCATCTGATTAATAGACAGTAGAAGTAGCTTGGATTGGGGTTCCTGGCTTAGAGTTTATCTGTTGGTGTAATGTGGTCTCTAGATCTGCTATTGCTGTATACAGAATACAAACCTTCTTAGCATGTTTGTCTAGACAAGCAAGATGGCAGCTTCTACTCCCAGGAATGAAAGGAAATACAGTATGAGGAAAAGTATCGTTCTGTAAATAAATCAAGTTGTTCTTTGATCATTTACTTTAATGGCGCTATCTCTAACATATTACCTGCCTTGGCCTTCTTCGATTTTGATAACAGCGGCACATCTGTCAAACCTTATTTTATTCTAATACTTATACTACTTGTATTCCATATTTATTAATAGAGACAAGGAAGTGTTCATTCACTTTAAAGCCTCTCGGGTAAGTAAACATTTGAAGAATATTTATTAGATTCTTCAGTTCTAATTTTAGCCACCTGTTTATGTTTCATCTGATAAAATTTCTACAAAATAAAAATTTTGATGAAAAAAAAAAACTGTTTAGAGAAAAAGGTAGTTGGTAAAAACAAGGTAATTTTTGTTAGCATCGCTTGATGAATGAACATGCTTCTCTATACAGTGATTACACATTGTTTAAACAGTTGTAAACTAACTTTTGAAGAAAGAGAACAGATTGATCCATCGGAAGCAACTAAATATGCCTAATTTTTTACCCTAAAATATATTGATAACGGTCAAATGTCACAGATGAATAGGGCAAAACAAAAATGAATTACATTTGTAAAATGGTTTAAAACAGCAACACCACCATTAGGATATATCTCTTGTTTAAAGGACATATCACACTGAATTTTTTCATCATCAATAAACAAAATCTTTAAACTGTCTAAACGTGTTGCTAATCCTTTCCTATGACATCACAGCCTGAAGTCCTCTGTATAAAATATTGATGTCAGCAGCATGGCATTCCTCTAGTATGTACAGTATGTATGTATGTTTGTATGTATGTATATTTTTATTTATAAAGCGCCACAAGGTTACACAGAGCTGTACAATCCAACAATACAGTTATAATACAGACAAGGGAATGCATAACAAGGAACAAGTGAAGTAAATTACAAGAATATAATCAAGAAAATACATCACTCTAATAAAATGCCCAATTTCACTTTTCTGAGTTTATTCCCGCGAGATCTCGGAAGTTTCTCGCTGTAAATATCGCGTGATTTTTTTCGATCGATATTTACTGACAGAAACTTTCTGATAACGTTTTTTGATCGAATTTTTCGATGTAAAGGTAGCCATACTACTAATGCAAAGTATGGCTACCTTTACATCGAAAAATTAGATCAAAATGTTTCTGTCAGTAAAAATAGATTGAAAAACTCTTGAAATATTTACCACGAGAAACTTCCGAGATCTCCCGGGAATAAACTCAGAAAAGCGAAATCAGGCTTTCCCAAGTTTATTAAATTTCATCCGAAGTGCCATGCCGTGATTGAAATAAGAGAATGTAGGTCCCTATCCCATAGAGCTTACAATCTAAATAGGAGGAAAACTTACATAAACAGATAGTATTACTGAAGTGATGACTCTAACAGCCTAATTCACCATTGTGCGAAGTGAGCTGCGAAGCCTTCGGCTCACTTCACACATGGTGTTATGCGCCCGCTGATGTCCAGCACGCGGACATCAGCGAGCGCATTAAAGGAATTTCAGTCTCGGCGAGAGCACTCGAGTCTCCTCGCCGGGACTGGAATCCCTTTAATGCGCTCGCCGATGTCCGCATGCAGGACATCAGTGGCCGCATAATACCATTTGCAAAGTGAGCCAAAGGCTTTGCAGCTCACTTCGCACAATTGTGAATTAGGCTGTAAGAAAGAAGGGAATATATTTTTAAATCTTACTTTGTTGTTATTTATGCAAAGAACCATCAACACTATTCCTGGATCCCTCTCTGAAACTGAGCAATCCTCTTAATTGTCTTCTTTTGTTTTCTCAAAGTGTTTCTTCACTGTGTAATCATTGCAGGCCAAGCCAGTATACTTTGTATCATGCCCTGCGTTGGCACCATTTATCCAACTGTCAGAGAAAGTGACTTGACTATAATTCCATTCATAAAATCCAGCCAGTTAAAACAAATTAATTACAAGAGAATGTGCCAGCTACATTACTATGTCATCTTGCCATTATGATTATCTGAATAATTCCTACAAGGGTGTTTTTCACTCTGTAGCATGTTATAACATGTGCCCTGTTTATATGACACTGCATGTAATACAAATTGGTGGTTGCAAACACTATGGTGTTACATAGCACTTATAAGCCTTTAAAGTATAAAAATGCTTCCAAGATATGTTGATGTGAAAATATAGGATGCTGACTATAGATTTTTATTTGTAGTATTTTAACTGTAAATTACATCTACTGCGTCAGCTAAATCGATATTATATATAAGTTCTAGTAACCTATAGCAACCAATCACCTGTTAGAATCCACTGATGTAGAATAGAAGAGATAGAATGATGAAAGTCAACATCTGATTGGTTGATATGGGTTAATAGATTTCTGTAAATTATTGCCCCTGTTGATGAATTCCCCTGCAATTCTCTTTAAAAACACAATCGGGAGAATTCATCTACAGGGACTATTATTTACTAATAACCCATAGCAATCAATCAGAGGTTGTCTTTCGTTATTCTCACTCTCCTATTCCAGTGAATGCTAACTACTGATTCTGGTTTACCTTAGATGACAATTGGCCCAATGATAAATCATTTTTGTGTATGTTTATAAGACATTGTAGCATACATGTATACACAAGGGGGAACCCGCAGTCTGCTTCTTTCAGTGGTATATTCATAGGTTCTCTACAATACCAGGCTGCAACTCCTTTCCAAAAGATGGATTTTCAACCTATGAGAGGTTGCCCCTTTTATTTATTTCCCTTTTAGAGGATTTCTACTGCCCTCTATCATAATACATCTGTCATACAAAAGAGCACCATTGGCTAATAAATTGTAACAAAAATAAATCATTGGTTCATTTAAAGGGCACCATACTTTACTCATGTATGTTGTAGAAGATTTCCATCTGATTAGATTGAGATTTATGGGCTGTGGTACAAATATCTCTGCTAGGATCCCTCAACCAAACACATCTCCATTAGTACATCTTATTTTTTAATCCTGCTGTATTTACCTATTCTTTAGACCCTGCTTGTGGAGTTGGGAATTGACCACGTCAGTGTAGTTTTCTTTTCTTCTTTGTTGATAAAATGAATGTTGTGTTCAATCCATTGAGAGTGTCCAGGTTTTCAGTGCCGCTTCTTTCTTCTTACTTATCAGAGTTGTTCTTAGAAGAACAATTGATTTGCTTGCCGCAGGTTTGTGAGCATAACTTTCAATTATTCATCCTTTTCTTATTGAAAAGTTGTGTATAAGTAAGTGACGCAAACAACTAGTTCAGCGATCAGACAAAAGCAAATGGCCAGACATATCCAGTAATAAAGGGCAAGTAAAGGCACCACAAATGTACAAACCTAGGAAACGTAAAGCACATCCTTATAAACATCTATTTCTATTGGAGTGCTATTAAGAAAGACTAATAGATTGATAATGTCTCTTTCATTTAATTTGATTTCTGGTGAAGCCAGGTAAATGCTTTGTTTCTATTCATTTCGATACATTTTATATAACTTTGCCTTAGGGAATAACAGTTTTCATTAGGTTGGGAGTGGTGAACAGTTTTCAGCAAAATTAATTTTAAAAGTAAAAGTTCTGATTAGATTATAATACATAGGAGTAGGGAAAAAAATAATACAGGCATACAGTGAACAAAATTAACCAAACTTTCGATAAATAAGTATACAGTAAATCCTCTTTATATAAAATTCACATTTAACCTTTAAGATTATATAACATACAGGAATATTGTAGATAGGATACATTTTCCCTTAGGGCAGTAGAGCAAAGAGACCCTTTCTATTTCAGCACTTGTGTTAAATCTTACCCCTGAGCAACAAGAGTAAAAAAACTGCCCTACTGACAAAAAAAATCCTTCACCAGTTTCTAGCTGACTCCAATTTCACTAGTCAACCTGTAATCTTTTTTAACGAATAAATTCTCTGACTAAAAATATTAATGCATTCTCTTTTTTTCCTATAGCAATTAAAGTGGATTGTCCCCTTATGTTTACCTCTCAAGTTGAGTGGGACAGCGCTGCTCCCCTAGCAGTGATGTCACTGGGCACTGCCTACTTGTTCCTGATTGGTTGTGTATTAGTGATGTCATTGTTGAGTTTTGTAGGTGAGAAAATACATGAAACTGGTTCCATTCACTTGCCTGCATATCTCAGTCTCCTACTTGGAAATACAGTATGTCCACATTAATTGTTTAGTGGTAAAAATCCCATGACCATATTATTGAGCTGTATACAGTTGTATTTAGGGTTAGGGAATGCAACTAGATCAAGTTATGTGAAAATAAAAGTAGATCAAGTTGTGAGAGACATTTCCGGCGACAAAATGCTTTGACAAGCCATTAGCTTTAGAGTTCTGTGTTGTAGAGATTGAATTTCTGTTTGAACCTGATTTCTGGAATGATCTGTTCTCACTTGTGATGTGATTGGATTGTGTAAAGTAACAGTCTCTCTGACACAAAGAAAATCTTTGCTTAGGAAAAATTTCACCGTTTAAAATACACAAGGGGACGCAGATATTGAATATCTCTATGTCTGTTGTAATAATCTGTAAGTCCTCAGAAAACCTGACATTTCTCTTTAAATACCTCCTCAAATTACAAACAGGAGCATATTTGTTATTCTTGCCTTTTTTTTGCTGATATTTCACAGTTTTCTGACAATATACCTTTGTTTAGTGTCTGTTGTTGGTGGTCTTTTAACTTTCCCTTTGTTCAATAGAAATCTATTCAGATCTCTCCAGCTAGAAATGTTGTACATGTAATTAATTTTCTTAATGTTGCCTGGCCTTGTCCATACATTGCTCGAAATGTGAAGTGCTAACTAGAATCCCAACTATAAAGCAAAACAAAGAGCTGTGGAGGATGGTATGACTCCAGGGCCATTTCAAGGGGTGTGAGGTACAATTGGTGATGCAAATGCTTCTCAAACCCTCCTTCATTCTTTAAACCTGCCTACTTTTACTCTTTTATTTTTTTTTTTAATAAAAACAGAAAAGTCCACCTGGCCTCTATTCCCCACTGCATATGGAGGACAGGCCATGGCTCCTCATCCAGTTTATAGAAGTAACTCTAAAGCCTGTAAATAAACAGCTTTATATTTATTGGCCACCTAGTATTAACTACAACAAGTGTAAAAATGACAGGTTTAGACTTACTGATTTTGTAGAATAATCATAGCAATAGTTGAAAACACAAGCACTTGGAGCAGAGTCTTTCAACTAATCCTACCCCCTTCATTTGTTACCTCTGTGCAGGCTGTTACTTGTGTGTAGCATTTAAATTGATAAGCAGCTTTTGATGCTAAGCTGTTTTTGACTGTTTATCTGCAGTTTTTCAGTTTGTGCCTTACACTGTTTCCTGAAGCAAGTGAAAGTGAATTTTAATTAGTTTCAGAAGGGGGAGCATGCTCAGTTAGTGAGAATAGCCCTTGACTAAGTGGGAGGGGTAAGGATTATCTGAAAACCTCTTCTCTAAGTGTTGTTTTTTCTGAAATTGCTATGATTATTCTGTAAAATCTATAAGCCTAAATCTGTCATTTTAACATTCATGCTTAATACTAGCTGGCCAATAAATAGAAAGCTGTTTTTTTTTACAGGTTTTAGTGTCCCTTAATTTCTCCACCATCATCTTCAGAATCTGTCCTTATTGGCTCACCTAGAGAATTTGAGTCCTTTAACTTCTTGCCCTCACATTTGCAACCAGGGTCATCTTGACACATTGTTACTTAGGGAAGTTATGTGATGCAGAAGTAATTTTTCCTTGCTAAGTTATGGCGAGGAAAATTTGACTAAAGTTGTACCTGTTTGATACTGTTTTTCTTGAGTAGCCTGGTGGTCAGTTATCTACTGTATATTCCTAATTCTAACTGCTCACTGTCTATTTACATGTTACATGAGCTCCATCTAGCCTTTGCAACTATGGATTAAATTAAGTTCAGGCAATTTAAAGGGGAACTATAGTCAGATTACATCTTTTGATATGCAGTACTATACCTTAGTGAGAAGTGTTTCTCCCTAGTAGTTGTTTCATGTGACACAGAATGATTGTGGAGGCCGCACTGATAAACTCCTGTACCCAGAAATGTGTGTGTGACATGTATTGGCCAGTTATTCATGAAAAGGTACCCTC
>WMED01018427.1:1244-12709 GCA_019650415.1 Pipa parva | reverse complement strand
ACCCTGTACACCCCCTCCCCAGCCTTCCAGCTAGCACCCTGTACACCCCCTCCCCAGTCTTCCAGCTAGCACCCTTTAAGAAGTAGTGAGTTGGATCAACAGAGATTCAGGTACCCAACTAGTCAAAGGAAGTCAAAGAAAATCTAGGAGTGCCTGAGCTGGCTGATTTTTAAAAAAGCGTCCCCGATACACATAGCCTGTGTAGCGTCAGACGGAAAGTGAGCCGGCTTAGAAGTACAAGCCACTCATGAGTGAAGACCTGCTTGTGCTCGCAAATCTGTAGTGCGCACGAGCCGATTGAGCAGAGCGGCTTGCACAACAGAGAAACTGGCAAATTCCGAGCAGTACGCCTTTTCAAATTTGCTGTTTCAACAGACTCTGACGCTTGATAAATAGTGTAATTACCTGATGCAAAGAGATCCATAATTTCGTAAATCAACGCAAGCTTTTGAATTGGTCTTGAATTCGCCAATAGTAGAGTTTGCTGAATATGTGAAGATTAGGAAGCGGAGAATTAAAGGGAATTTTGACCTTTACACAACTGTTCGGACTTTCATGAATAAGCCCCTTGGGGATTTGTTCATCACAGACTGATTTTGCCTGCTGAAGTGCTGTCAATGCGCCCTGGTTAAAGCGCATTCAGTTGTGCTTATTCACTAAACAGTGCATGGTCAGAGATAGAGCGAATTGTCAAGCAGTACTGCATAGCAGTAATGGAGTATTGTAGTGAATTATACTTTTTTTTTAACATTACTTCAATTTCAGACAATTCCTAACTCATGTTGGCACTTGGTTGTCTAATTTAGGGTTCCGATAAATACGCATTTAGTTACTGTCTGCGCAAGTCTCTACAACTATCATTACAGTCACGTAAAATCACCAGGGTGAAGTATATTTTCCACCAGTCCACCACAAATGGTTTATTAACGTAATGAGTCTAATATAGTGACTGTATAATCCTGGAGGAACTACAAAATTCCCATCTTTATTTCTTGGACTGTGTCAATGATAGGGAATTTATGATTTGTAGATGTCCCTGAACCAAACCTTGAGAGGAGGGAGAAATCTACTGCCTTGCTTGGAATTTCAAGGTAGGAGTCAAGGTAGAGGACTCCTGAGGTTTAACAGATCTGGTTACGTCTAAACACTTCTACAATGGGAAAACATGTTTTTGTTTTGTTTGTAACAGTTAAAGCGACACTATAGTGCTGATATAACTGCACACATACATATAAAACTCCTTTGTACTAAGCCAGTTGCCGACACAAATAGTTAAAAAAAACGTTTAGGGAAGAAATAATACTTGTTATTTGTTTTCCTTAATTAGTTTTCCTGAGAGCTGACATTTTCTTCCCTCCACACCCCCTCTTCTTTCTGTTCTGCAAGTCAGGCAACATGAGAAGAAAAAGCTGCCTGACTGCTATTAGTGAAGCAGTGTGCTGACCTTTTGGCCACATAAATTAAGTTGGAATGCAGGAGATTACAGAGGGAAAGCTGACTTGTGCACATGTGCTAAGTAGTAAGTAGGGCAAAAATGTCCGGGGGAGGGAACCTTTTCATGGAAAACTGGAGAATATGGAGAACTAAAAGCTCATTTAATCCAAGAGTGATTCTAAAGGAGGGAAGAGGGAAATACTTACCAATCACCTCCTTCGCCCCACAGCTGCCTTCCACTTCAAAATAAAGCTGATCTTCTTCTTTTTCTTCTGTACCAGCATCACAATCCTCTTCTGGTTCACACCTCCTCTTTAACATCAACGATGTTTTTTTTTTCTTCTGCACGTGCTCAGAAGCAATTTGACCAGGCGTGTGTTGAAGAGGAAGCAGGTAGTGAAGAGAATTGCCACGGTGAAACAGAAGAAATGAAGATCGGTGAGATCTTGAAGCAGAAGCCAGCGCTGGAGCAAAGTAGGTGATCAATAAGTATTTCCTTCCTCCCCACTTAAGAATCACCCCTACGGAAAACAAGCTTTAGTTCTTCTTTAAGATTCACCACCGGATTGAACGATATTTTAGTTCCCCTTTAAAAATATCCATGTAAAAACACCATCAGTCTTCTACAATAAGCCAGTGAATTATACACAATCGACTTTGCTACACAATGGGTTAACTGATGCGAATTGTCACATATTCATTTTATTTTGCTATATGAATGTACTCTTGGATAACTAAGCTCCTAGAGCAGTGGTTCTTCACCGGGGTTCGGTAAGTCGGTCTCAGGGGTTTGGCAGAGCCTCTGCCACGGAGGTCAAGTGATTTATCACTAAAGAAGGGTTTGGTGAATGTGTGTATGAAACTGGTGGGTTCGGTACCTCAAACAAGGTTAAGAACCACTGTCCTAGAGGTTTTTTTATGTTTTTTTTTAAACAAAGAACAACGTAACAAGCTTGAAATGTTACAGATAACTATGCCCTGGGTGAAGGTTTCTGCACAAGGAGATAATAGCTGGGGAAAAAAATAATTATGTAGGTAATAGCAGGACAATAAAAAGAATAAAATAATAACCATATGTTAGAAAAATGTTTGTTTTGGCATAAGTAATATAATATCCAAAAATTAGTTTTGACTTCCAATCTCTTTTAATAACATATATATATATATATATATATATATATATATATATATATATATATATATTACCACATCTTCCCCTTTAAGCAGCAAGCGCGTTCCAGTGCAGATTTATAAAGCGGAATGCCATATTCCCTCGGCTAAGTCGCACAATACAAAAGCTTATTATATATGTACACAGAAATTTACGGACGTAGAGAAGGAATGTCCTGTACACAGAATAAACTATGCCCAATTGCTTTCCTGTCTATTTAAGGTAAAACACGTTGGGGATTAGTTATGAATCCTGTATGTTTTCATTTAAAGAGAACAAGGGGTCTCTAATCATTCTCAGCTGCTGGTGTTGCCAGAATTTCAAATTGGCTGCAGCACTGTTGTAAAGTAAGACCTTCAATGCATCAGGCAATAAACTATAGTATAGCCAGTCCTCCAGTAATAGAATGAAATAGGTAATGATGAAAGCACTAACGGTCATGCTGTGATCATTCAGCTGTAGTTAAACTACAATGCCCAGCATACCAAAGACAGCCAATTACCGTCGCTGGGAAGGCCACAAGTTTAAAATTGGTGGGCTAAGGATTTGGCAAGGTAGCGATCCGCATTGGATCCTGTTTGATGCATAGCGCGGCGTTGTCTGTCAAATAGTAGAGGACAAATAGTGATGCCAAAATTGCCCAAGCTGTGTGAGGCGATGTCATTTTCCCATAATTCTGTTCACATCACTTTCTGCGTGACGCTATTTCTAGTTCATGTTGCTAATTGGTTTTTAGATTTTCTTTGTCTTATGAGTGTACAGTTGCCTAAAGCCAAAAACCGTCCCTCTAATTTACCACTTTGAGCTGGCGGAGTCGGTGGTACACCTTGGAGAGTTTGCACTTTCGACGCGTGATAAAAAGTCAAATCGCCTCCCGTTTGCACTTAAAGGGACACAAAGCGCTCCATACTTTTTCAACCTTCATTAACTGGCGCATATTCCTCACATTGCAGAAAAATATTAACCTTTGATACATTACATTACATTATTTCTCCTGCAGCCCTTCCTCCTCTCGTTCCCCCCGATCAAGTAAAGGAGACTTATAGGGGCTTATTGACTAATTAGTGAGAATTCGACTGTCGGAGTGAATTTTCATCACTTTGGGTTGGCTGCACCCCTGATTCTCTGCCCCTTATTGACTAAACAGATTCCCACAGCAAATCTGAGATCGTCATAATATTCCCATAGTAAAGTTGCGATTGTGTCAGTAGCAGTCTATTGTGCAGTGTGCGATCGTCGTTAGCTGGCGCACAGTTTGCCAAGCACCCAAACATGGGGAAGGGAGTCAGATGCGATATGACATCATTTCCATTAAAATGGCATTCTTCTAATTACAAGGAAATCTGATTAACAACGCATCAGTTGCATGCGGCGATTCCAGCATGCGACCGGTGACTGGCATCAGATACTGCAGTCGCACCTGTCGCTGAAGTTCTAAATACGCTTATAAAAAAAGAAATGAAAGAAACGTTAATCAGCGAATCGGTAATGGTGTGGACCACGGGGAAAAAAAGGCATTACTTACATCTCAACAATGAAAATCTCCATATACACTGACGAAGAGCTTTTACAGATTCTCACTTCTACCAGCAAAACAAAGCCAGGAGGTGAGACCACAAGGGAGAAATTGGCAGGGCTCATAAATGCTTGTCTGCCTTCGATAAGAGGTTTAGACTAGAGGAAAATAACTGGGAAGATTCAGGGCAGGCAGAATGGAGGCTGGTAAACACATGATAATAAGTTGGGAGATTGAAGGCTGTCAGAGTTATGTATACACAGAGTTCACATAAGGTCTCAGTAATATAAGGAGCTAAACCACCTCTACAATCCCAGAATGAGTTGACCTTTGAGCTGTGTAGGGGGTGATTATTTACACTGTGTTTACCTTGCAGACTAGAGAACTTTCCTATGCCGTATTTCACTTAGAAAGGGTGATATTTATTTGTGTAGCGGCATATGTGTTACTGGAAATGGCGCACGTGTTACTGGAAATGGCGTACAGATTACTGGAAATGGCGTACGTGTTACTGGAAATGGCGTACGTGTTACTGGAAATGGCGTACGTGTTACTGGAAATGGCGTACGTGTTACTGGAAATGGCATACAGGTTACTGGAAATGGTGTATAGGATACTGGAAATGGCGTATAGGATACTGGAAATGGCATATAGGATGCTGGAAATGGCGAACAGGTTTCTGGAAACGGCGAACGGGTTTCAGGAAACGGCGAACGGATTTCAGGAAACGGCGAACGGGTTTCTGGAAACGGCGAATGGGGAATCGGCGTACTGGCTTCTGGATACGGCGTACGGGTTTCTGGATACGGCGTACGGGTTTCTGGATACGGCGTACGGGTTTCTGGATACGGCGTACGGGTTTCTGGATACGGCGTACGGGTTTCTGGAAATAAATTCTATTATCTGCAAATGCATTGTGATTTCGAGGAAAAAAACAAATCTATTGCGAGAGATGATATGGAGGTTTGATCGCCTTTAATAAGGAGGAGAGTAGTGAATAGGGTAATTCTCCAGCTGTCTGTTTATATTATTATTTATTCATTCTTATATAGTGCTATTATATTATGCAGCGCTTTACAGAGATTCATCATTCACTTCAGTCCCTGCCCCATGGAGCTCACAATCTACTTTCCCTATTCAGTCACACACATAGACAGACACAGATGTATGTTTTTGGATATATTTTTTATGTCCGTCTGTCTGTCTATATCTTTTTATGTCTGTCTGTCTGTCTGTATCTATCTTTTTATGTCTGTCTGTCTATATCTTTTATGTCTGTCTGTCTATATCTTTTTATGTCTGTCTGTCTGTCTATATCTTTTATGTCTGTCTGTCTATATCTTTTATGTCTGTCTGTCCACTCCGAGTTCCTATCCATGTGATTTCCCCAGCCTGCTCATTTCCATACAGTGTGAATATCAGTAATATAACAGATAGTCAGTCTGAGTAATTCAGATAAATGTATGCTTCTTTCCCCAGCACAGAATAATCTCTTTGTGTCGCACACAGATTGCATTTCTAGTTTCTCTACTGCACATAATGTACCTGTATTCCATACACAGATTACATGAGTCTGATTGACTGTGGATAATGTACCTATCTGTCACTCAGACTAATGTTTGTGTCTCACTTACTTAGGATAATGTAGCTTTGTGTTAAACACAGATTATGGATTCTATTGCATACGCCATAATGCAGAGATGTCACATTTGCTGCCACCCAGATCTTAAGCACTGCAGATCCCAGCATGCTTTGCCTGGGGCTGCCAATGCATGCTGGGATATGAATATATCTTTTAGTAACATGGGGATTAACTCTTTCATACACAGGACACATAAAGCATTATACCGAGAATCGCCGAGGGGCTTATTCATGAAACTCCAAATAATGGCAGAATTTGCGTCCATTTACTGCATTCCGATCTTCATGTATTAATCAACGTCTGGCAAATTTATGACTAATTCCAATGCTTGCGACTGTCGCAAACTTACGAGGATCTTTGCATCGCTTTGGGTGCATGAGCACAGGTAATTCACCTATTCATCACGCGTCACAATCTTTCAAAGTAGTGAAAGGCGCACAGTGCTGAATTCACCATTTTTACTTCGTCAGATCATAGTGGCGAATTAGCTATGCTGCACTGCGCAATAAACTGCTTTCGGCACTATTCGATCCTTCACTACGGGAATCCCTCATTTACTACGTCAGGAATAGAGAATTCACAACTATCGCAGCGTAGTGACCCAAAAATGATGGGAATTCACTTTGACGGTCAAATTCTCACTTTTGTGAATAAGCCCCAAAATATTATTCAGAAATATTGGGCAAATGCCTATAGTGCAGTCTGCTATACACAGGGTTGTTAATAATAAGCAGGGTAGAGTAACTGATGTATCATTCTGCTAGACAAGGTATCTTGTACTAGAATCTAATTGCAGGGAAATATCTCATCCACTTAGGTAGAAATTTATATATATATATATATATATATATATATATATATATATATATACTGTATATAAAACTAAGAAAACTACAGGGATTATTTTTAATTATTAGGTAACGTTAAAATAATGACAAGAAAAAGACTAGAAAAAAAATGTTCTTATCTCTTTAACCCCATATAATATATATCCCAAAGTGAACCCCCCCTCCCATGAACAGCCTAGTTTTAGAGAGGCAAAATATCCCTCCATTAAGACTGTGGTGGGATTGAGATTGATTGATATTGGATCTGACTGGCAGCTTGAAACCCCAACGAGGAGGATGTGAATTTTTATTGAGGTGGGGGGACTCTAAGTGCTGAACCAATCCAGAGAGGGGCTAAAGCATCTTCTCTCCAGTATCTCCTATTCAATGTTTGGGTTGCAAATGATGCAGGGTGAAAAAGATGGCATTTGTGTGAATTCCACTCAGGATTGTGGGTAATGCAAGCATTAAAGGCAATAGTTTTTACTCTCAGTCTGAGATTCCATTACTCTGGAAAACGCTAGTTAGCCAACGGGGAGCCTGTTTCAGACGGGTATTATGGGAGTTGTAGGCTGAAGTTCACCCTAGCATTACATATGTTTCAATAACACTATGGGGTGGAAGTACAGGATTTGTGGCTTTGTACCACTGTACTGGTTTACAGGGGTGCCAACTGAGTAATACCTACCACACCACACCATGGCACCACCAGCACCATTCCCATATATAGTGGTCCCCCTCCTTTACCATCAGTTCTGTACTACATTGAAAGCTAGTTCATGTCATTTTTGGTAGGGGGGACCAGTGGAATGGGCAGTACTTGGGGGGCAGTGGAGATTTTGCCCTACCCACTTTGCACTACGCTAAGGAATTAAAAGCAGGTTAAGTTTATATCACTAATAGCAAACACTTATACGCAGAATTTTTCGCTCATCTGTAGCGCAAAGCAATATATGGTTCTGACAAACACAACACTATGAATCTTTAGAGATTACTGTCACGCACAGCATAACGGATCTGCCTGTTAAAGAACAGGGGCATCTCTAGATAACAGAACCTTATATCTTTCCTGTGCCACGCGGAATGTTATTTATGTGCTCAATACACAGAATAATGGATGGAAAATGCCTATACTAGAAATAACGAAATTACCATTCTTAGAGAAAAAAAAAAAAAAGATTTCGCTGGTTTCTCAAGCTTCGAGACTTTCTGATTAACGCTTGTTTAAGGCGCAACAAGACTGGCATGGCAGTTATTTAAATACAGCACTTGTAAAAATTTTATCTTTAAATTCATTTTTTTTAAAACTTTGTCTGTTTTTTATCTTTACAGATAGCAGCCATGTCGATGAATAGACCTTACCCGGTCCCATTGGTTTCTATGGTGCTTTAGATATATACAGGAAGTGATAAAGCCCAGTTTTTAAAGGTAAATCTCTTATTTTACAGACAATGTAGAATTTATGGAAGCACAGACTGAATATACAGTAACTATAAATGCACTTGAGTCATTTTAATTTTTAGCCCTTAGTTTTCTTTTAAAGACAATTTGCAAATAGTCAGCTAAGCCAAGCCAGGCCCCTTTAAACAATAGGCAAGGGGGAGCTGATTAACTGGTGGATATTTCCGATGGCGAAGAGGTGAATAAACGGGAAATGCAATCTTCTTCGGGACGGGGTTATTAATAATCTTTCCGACGGTGCCGCATTCTGCAAACAATTACAGCTGATTTTTTTTTTATTTTGGAAATGAATTAATAAGCATAATGATTTCCTCTTGACATCGCCATCGCGAAGGAGCAGCCATTGCGCGAGCACCCTCTTTAAAAACGCACTGGGAAATTAGAGGATGATAATTAGTATCTTGATGCATTTCCATTCCCGCTTGGCCTATTGGAAACATAGAAAAAAATAGATATATATAATCCTGCAGATTGCTAAAGAACTTGTGATTAAGGCATCAGCACACAGAACACAGCGTGGTATTAAATAAAAGTGCACGCTAGAATCAATCCTGAAATACAATTCATTTAAAATAATTTTTAAATAGAAATTAAGGTGCATGCCATGGCATATGTTTATCTTCCTCCCACCGGCGTACAATAAACTTCCTGCAGAGTTTCAGGATTCAGAATTTTAAATAAACATCTGACTGGGAAGTGGGGTGCGCAACGGATATCTACTTACCCCATCAACAGTGCAAAAAAAAAAAAGGTAATATCAAGGGTATATTGAGTGGCTGAAAATGGGTAAATGGGATGAATGGGGGGTTATACAACTTCCAACCCTTTAACAAGGTGGCATTTTCAGAGCAGTATGAAGTTACGTAGATGACTATGCCCAATGCGTTCCGCTAGTTTCTGTCTCTAACACAGGAGAAGTATTTAATTTGCATTTACTTTTACTTTGCAAAATAAGATATTTAGTTACTTTGCTTTAAACCAGCGGTTCTCAACCTGTGGGTCGAGACCCCGGCGGGGGTCGCACAGCCATCCCATGGGGTCGAGAACCGCTGCGGCACCCGGAAGCGCCTGCAGGACCCTTCTTATAAGGGTTCCTGCGGGGTGACGTCGGCCGAAAATGTCACCACGTGACGCGCATACGTGATGACGCTTCGCCTGAACGTCACCACGTGACGCGCGTACGTGATGACGTATTGCCTGAACGTCACCACGTGACGCACGTACGTGATGACAATCTGGCTGAACGTCATCACGCGATGCGCGGTGACGTCAGCGCTGGGGGCACAAAAAAGGTTGAGAACCGCTGCTTTAAACAATGGGCTTTAGGGCAACACTTCCTGCATATGCTTTATTGAAAGCACCATAGAAAACAATGGGAATAGGTGGGGTTTGTTTAACTACATGGCTGCTATCAGTAAGGGTAAGAAAACACAGAAATTCAAAAAAAAAATTCATAAATTTAACTTCAACGATACATTTTTAAATTAGCATTAAAGGGGCACTATAGTGCTGATATAACTGCACACATACATATAAAACTCCTTTATACTAAGCCAATTGCTGACACAAATAGTTAAATAAAACGTTTTTAGGGAAGAAATAATACTTGCCGTTTGTTTCCCTTAATTAATTTTCCTGAGAGCTGACATTTTCCTCCCCCTACTCCCCCTCCTCTTTCTGCAAGTCAGGCAACATGGGAAGAAAAAGCTGCTTGACTGCTATTGGTTAAGCAGTGTGCTGACCTTTTGGCCACATAAATTAAGTTGGAATGCAGGAGATTACAGAGGGAAAGCTGACTTGTGCACATGTGCTAAGTAGTAAGTAGGGCAAAAATGTCCAGGGGAGGGTACCTTTTCATGGGAAACTGGCCAGTACATGTCACACACACATTTCCTGGTGCAGGAGTTTATCAGTGCTGCCTACTCAATCATTCTGTGTCACATGAAACAACTACTGGGGAGAAACACTTCTCACTAAGGTATAGTACTGCATATGTAAAGATGTTATCTGACTATAGTTTAAGTACCTGCTGTGCCAATCCAAATGGGAATTTAGATTTTTTTTTTATGTTAACATTAGTGGATGGGTGTTTGTTTACATTAGAGATTAAATATGTCTGCAGACTGCAATTTGATAAGAAAACATAGCAATGCAAAGTAGATCTTTAGCATAGAGAAAACATTAGGGCCTTATTGACTAAAGCCGGAATAGTTGCTGCGATGTGACGAATATGCAACTAATTTGGGAAACTACGATAGTTGCACTTTCCATTACTTTGTGTGTGTGCACAGGTACTTCTACTACTCACTAAGCAGAGGGAGCAGAGCGAAGGTGCAAATGTGACTAGTTGTATTGCTCCGAATTCACCTGTTTGACTTCACCACATCAGACTGGCAAATTGGGGAGTTGATGGCAGGGCTCCAGTGTGGCATAAGGCAAATATTCATTTAAAGTGACAACGATGACTGTGACTAAATTATTCTACTACTAAACATGAACTAGAGAAAGGGAGACATAGAAAGTGATGTAATATTCACTTATATACAGTTAGTGGCACATTGTGAGGATGAACTAGGGACAGGGAGACATAGAAAAGGATGTAATATTCACTTATATACAGTTAGTGGGCTATGGTGAGGATGACATCACTGCACTTCACTTGGGGAATTCACATGATTCCGTATGACTTCCCATCCTACTTCTATTTGACTGACTTCGCCACACTACGCATGCAACTGTGTCCGTAGCAGTCCGCCTGTTCGAAAAATCTATCCGCAGTTTTATCTTTAAGGAGAAGTGAATTTGTGACTTTTTTGGATAATGCGACTCTAATTGTAGTGAAGTGAATTAGACATGTGAATTCATCCTTTAGTCGATAAGGTCCTAAATACCAGTAATAGGATTTTAAGTAAAACATTTTAATTTTCTGACGATACTAGACCTTCAATGAGGGAACAAGATTTTGAACGTGGGATCCTTAGATATAAAATAAATGTTAATTTGATTCTTGGGAATACGTACGTTCTTTTGCTGTGCCTTCAGAGAGATTTTTTTATACATGAAACTGCGCGGGTTTTCTCATCGGCAGCTGTAAGATTGCACCCATTTTAGGAGATTTTAATAGCTGCTGAAATCCCTTCTCATGTTGTTTTATGGTATCTGAAGTCTGGGACTGGTAGTACCATAGGCAGTACATCTTACTCTTTGATTCAAGCCGCGCTGAAGTATGTGTCGTTGTCCTTTAATTATAAGGAGACAAAATGTGGCCCAGTTTCGACAGTAGACTAGAAAGAATTTTTCCTAGTGAGGTGTGCATTAAGCTTAGCTCAATGCTCCAGATATTCCTAGTGACATATATATATATAAATAAAATATATATATATATATATTCACACAGCCAGAGGCGGCTCTGGT
>WMED01018426.1:0-12710 GCA_019650415.1 Pipa parva | reverse complement strand
CGCAAGGAGGTTAGGACTTAGCTGCGGAGGGAACCCAGGTCACGGCCCCTAGGACTGAGTCCCTGAACAGGACTACGGAGTTTTTCCTGATAAGGACCAAACAGGCAGGGAGACCAGGCAAGCTAAACCGGAACAAAGGCTGTAGCACAGCGGGATTCAATGTCTGAAGCAAGGCTGGAGACTGTGACAGTAGCAAGGTATGAATGCTGAGGCTGTAACAAGGCAGGAATACAGTGACAAGGCAGGGTACTGTGACAAGGCAGGGTACAGTGAAACCTATAATCAGGCGCTGGTCTATTCTGACAGACTCCCTTATATAGCTAGGGAGCCTGTCAGAAGATCGCGCCAAACAGTTCAAAAAGCACGCCGCCGTGACGTGCGCACTATGACGTCAGTGCGCATGCGCGGAGGCCGCATCCCAGAAGAGCCGCGATGCCCGACGCTGGAGCGGCTGGTGTAGGTAAGTATTTATCCTTACACAAACATAGCAAAACAGAATGGTTCCTTGATAAACTTTAATTAAAATGCCTTAAAAAAATTTATTTTTGCCACATCAAACATACAATAGTGTATGTTGCATAATTCCAGTATTATTCATGCTATATAAAAAATTAAGCATTGCAATTGGTTTAAATCAATATTATTTGTTCAGATTTCTATGATAAGGGCCTTTATTCTATCCCCCTGTACATATCTGTAAAGATACTTATTGGCAGGGGAACTGGTATAGTTTCTACAACTACGATAGCATTCATCCAAGTCAGGACAGGTTATGGTATTATCATTCACAAATATTCAGTAGTAGGCCATAGTTTCCATGTTCCTTGCTTGTTTAGATGCTTTGTTTTTTTTAAAATGAAAATAAGTTAACAAAACCTCAAATCTACAGTTAATATTCATTTTTACATATATATGTGTGTGTATAGTCTTATAAAGCGACCTTTACTGAGAAATAAGAAAATAAAAAGCGTTAACATATTTGTCTAAAATGTCTAAAAACCAGTCCTGTAAGAACCTTGATAGTGCCTAAGCGCCATCTGTTTTCATGAAAAAAAAAGGAATATTGAAAATTTAATATTTAAGACATAAAGTTTAAACATACTTTCAATCAGTGCTCATTAATTACATGAATAGTGATTAACACATTTAAAGTAGTGGGGGCATTAAGAACTCATAATTAGAGAGATCAACAGAAGTGTTCATTTATATATATAGATATATTTCCATACAATTGTTTTTATATGAATGTGATTAAATTAACTGCTCTTGAGAACTTTAATTATAGGGCTGTGGGAGTTTTCAAATTCTTCTGGTGGCCACAGATGTGATTAATGAGCACTGATCAGTAAGATGTGCTTTCAGACTTATTATTTGAATTAATCTTTTTCTAGCGACACTTTTAACTCCTGTTATGAACTAGGCTTGAAGAGCTGTTGTCTTCATTTAAGTGGAGATATAAAATGTGTTGAATTGCACAATGTTATATTATACAGGCTGTAAGCTATCCAGATCCATCAGTTTACTTGGAGATACTTGTGAATCAATCACCTGCATTAAATCAATTATTTTTTAACTTCTACCCAGTTTGCCATTAAAAGTGCCATCTTCATCTTTCTGTAATAACATTATCTAATTATAGATGGTTTAAACAGAACTGTGCTATCATTATCCTTGGACAATACTTTTCATTTCATTATTAGATGTGCTGGTTTGTAAATCAAACTATATATTGTTTCTGTATACAACACATACTGCAATGCAATTTTGAAACCTGTTACCCAATTGTAGACATAGGTTCCTCATAGTATTCTAGTCAGTTGTACATACTGTATTTAAATATACAGTAGAAACTGCACTCAAGGAAGTAAAAGCGATAAAAGATTCATTAAATAAACAGCTTTGGCTCTTCGACTCAAAGTGACAATTGAACATACAGTATACCTGTACATAAATCTTAATTTGCAACAGTTGAAAAGTTAAGTTTAGTTTAGTCGATTTTGAGACAATTTGTTAAAAAGGGGGCACTTAATACTTAGACTGAGGGGGTTATTCGTCAAAGTCCGAACAGTCACATATATGCCCGTATTCACGTCCATTCACAACTTCTCCAACTCCACTTATTCAACAATCTCTGAGTTTTGAAGAATTCGTGACCAATTCTGGTGCTTACTCCAGTCGCGAACTTACAGAGCCCTTTGCATCAATTTGCATGCACGTGCACAGGTAATTCAGCTATTCAGCATGCAGTAGAGTCTGTCGAAGGGAATTCTGCAAGGTATATTGCTCCAAATTCACCTGTTTGCCTTTGCCACAAAAGAGTGGCGAATTGAGTGGTTGGATGGCAGGGTTCCACTGTTGCATAAGGCAACTATTTATTCAAAAGTGACAATGATGACTGCGACTAAATTATTCTACTATTAAACATGAACTAGGCACAAGATGACATATAAAAATAAGCATTTTTCACTTATACTGTATATAGTTAGTGAGATATGATGAGACTGACATCAATGCCCTTTATTGGAGGAATTCTCCTCACTCCACATGACTTCTCATCCTACTATTGTGTGAATGACTACGATGCAAAACGCATGCAATGGCATCTGTCACTCTTCGCTGCTTCAGGAATAAGGAGAAATGAATTTGCAACTTCCTAATCGGATTGACGTGAACAGATGCGGAGACACTATGCAAGGCAAATTTGAACTTTAATGAATAACTGAGAAAGAAAAAAAATGGCTGACAAACAATCATTAATAATCATTTATCATTAATAATCAGTGTGCTTTTGACAAAATAGAATCTATTAATAGATCTAAATAGAATCTATAGAATCTATAATAGATATAATAGATAATAGAATCTATAATAGATCAAAATAGAATCTATTAATAGAAGCATAGGTTCAATATCCCTACTTCTCTTTAGAATCAAACACATTTGTCTTATAGAATGAGGAGGGCATTATTTAAATATAACTAGAATACTTTGAAATGTATTACTCCAACTATATTTCTCATTTCAACAGAAATGTAAACAACATGTTTGGATTCTGCAATTTCAAGTTTATTGTTAACATAAAAATTACTATATGGTTATAGACTTATTTCTGCACATTTTATTTAAGCGAGAAAATTGTCTTTTATTTTAAAATTCACATTTTCTTCTAATTTGCTTGTGGAGATCATACCTCAGTAGTAAGATTAGAAGTTTAAAAAGAAAACAAAAAGAACAGATAATGTCTGCATATTAAAGAAACATTCTAGAGTAATGTCACCACCTAGTGTTCTAAGACTAACCTAATTCAGATCTAACAGTATGATAAATTGACTATTCTCTTATATAAATGCAATCAGAAGCCATAACATGGCTATGGATTTAAAGTACACCAGCTTATAGTTATAGTTAGCATCTTTATTGATTGTGTGCCAACAAGACCTTCAACACACTATAATGGTGATAAAAATAAGGTTTTAAATTATTAAGAAGCTATAGATGAAATACAGACATGTAGATATCATTCTATAAATATAGATTTGATTTGTTGTAGTGAGATAGACTTTTATAAAATTGTGCTATATTGTTTTAGTAAGCATTACCTCACCCTCTTAACAAGAAACATTCACAGTCACAATCACATTTCTATTAGGTATGTTTGGAGAAAACATCTATACCTGAACTAAGCTAAATTAAATGAAAAAAAAAAATACCTGGCTTATAATGTATCTGATGTATAAAGTATTCACTATCACTCAGTTCCAGAATTGCTTTCTCCTGTAATTATTCTAATGTAATAACATAATGTATCACTTTAGGTGCATTCACTTTCCACATGCCTAGAAAGAAAAGGTCAAAGGAGTAACTCGTTGGAATCTGCCAACTTTTCATGAGTCAGCCACAGTAATATCCAACTATCAGCTCTCCCTTTAACCTAAAGAGGTGACATTGAAAGAAATTGTATTCAAAAGTATAAAAAGCTATGTATGCATAAATACATGTCAAGTAAAAAATGGGAAGCTATTGAAAACAGTGAAGTAAAATTATGCATATTTTTCACAGATCACAAAAAGTACTGAGACAAGCAAACACACAAACTGAAACACTAAGATATATTAACCACCACCCCACTCATATGTTTATACAGTTAGATTGCAAGATTTTGGCCAGGGACCTCCGTCTTCATCTGCCAATCAACCTCCAGCACTTAAATGATGTAGCTTCATGATTCCATGCTTGTAATTCACTCCATTTGTACTATGTTACTCACTTTCCCATGTCTGTGTTATAATTGTATTGTTAATTTGTACAACATGAGTGATGGAGGAACATAACAAGGAGCGGATTTCACTGGACTGCCTTCCTTTCCCCAGTGGCCATGTGGCAAAGCATTATCTTCACTAAAAGCCATTAGCCAGGGAAGGTGTCCCTAACCTTGAGGGGGTAAATAGCTGACTAACTCCCATAGCCCCCAACTCCACCGATGCTATGGGGTTGGAGGACCTAATCGAATTATGACCTTACCTAACCTAACTATGGGATGATGGGGCCTGAGATGGGACCCACATCCCCTAACTATTGGGGTGTGGGTCCATCCTGTGGAAATAAAAGGAAAACGAAAAGCAAAAAAAAAAATTATACCAAGCTAAAATAAAAAATTAAATATAAAAAATAAAACACAAGCACAAATACAAACCAAACCACAAATTAAAACCAATTATAAGCCACAGCATAATTAAAAAAAAAACAATTACAAACACAATCACAAAATTCAAGTGAGGTGTAATGCACAGGTCAAGAAATAGAGATATTCACATAATTGTTAAACATGGTGCATAGTTTAATAATTATGGCTGACTTGGAAAACAATAGATTTTGAACATTCATCCTATATCTTATATACAACATCTGGTGCATGCAAAGTACACAGCTCAAACATTCATTTCAGTGGTAACATGAGTGTGCCAGTCTTACAAGATGTTTCAGTAAGTACTGATTTACCTGTATAAACTATGATTACATGCAGATTGTGATTTCATTTCATATATGGGCAAAATTTACTAAAGTCGAAAATGTTTTTTTTTTCCTTTTTGCCTGTTATTCCCTAAATTTTGGGAGTGAAAAATGGATGAAAAATGTTGGAAAGAGTCAAAAAAATCTTTTTTGATTTTAGTAAATTTTCACCTAATAGAGTTTTAAATTTGCTTTGTCCTTTTTTCTTGTTAATGGACAACAGTTGATCAGAGACACTTTTCTACTCATACAATGCAGTTTTACACTTACTGATACTTACTGATACCAGTAGGGTTGGATATTGTACCATTGTTCTACCTGTGTTAGAATAATATAATATATAATAAATTAGAGATAAATTATATTATAAATAATAATAGAATATATAATATATATCTTCATAAGCTTTATAAACTTAGGTTTGAGCAGTACCTGCTTTACAAGTGGCTCCCACCATCTCATGGGTCCTCTTCAAATCTTCCTTTTCCTATTCATAGCATATTTTCATGCAGTAGCACTGTCTACAAGTGCTGTTGGTCTTCTGGCCAGCCTTAAGAATGGAGAATCCATTGCTGTTAGAAGTGTCCCAATATTTATCAATATTAATCTTTGTTTCCACTAATTTACTTTTGTACAATGACTTCTTTACTGTTTTCTTCTATTCTGTTTAAACTAAGGGCAAGTTTTATTAAACTTGGAAAGACTGCTCTTGTTCCTTCCAAATTTACCGAGCGAGATCTTGCATTGTTCTCGCAAGATTTCTTTGAGTTTTTCTATCTCAATTTTTAAAATTTTTCAATAGAAAGGTAGCCATGCTACTAATGTAAGTATGGCTACCTTACAATCAAAAAAATTTGAAAAGAAGAAACTGATCTCAAAAACTCAAACAAATCTTGTGACATCTCGCTCGGTAAACTCAGAAAGACTGAGAGCGGTCTTTCTGAGTTTAATAAATTTCATCTGTAACATTATTGTAAACAGAAAAAGTTTTCTTTTGGCTATATATTTCATGATTTCTGAAGGAGATGCTGCCTTTATAAGAGGCTGCTCAATCTTTTCCTGGGTATTGCTACCAAACTATAAGGTGCACATCTTTTACTTTGTTCTTTTTCTTGATCTTTCTTGATTAATTTGGTCTTTCCATCATCCTCTGCTATTATGTGTTTACAGGAGACCAGAGATATAATTAAAAAATATTATTCTTCAATATTTATGTTCCTTTTAATTTCTTCAGTACTCACTGGGCAGTCTTATTTGTAGAATCTGCAGAGTGGAGGTATGCCCCCAAAATATTTGCTTATTCACCTAAATAAAGCCAGTCAAGAACAGGCTTTTCCAGACACTGGGCTGCGAACCACTGCCAGTCTGTGGGCCACATGGTGATGAGTACACAGGAAGTGCATCACCATAATGAGGCTGGCAACCTGCTTGGCCTGCTCACCCATTCTGCTGTTCTGACAAACCTTTGCAGGATTGGGAAACAGCCTCAATTTTTTCATGTCAATGTATCAGGATTTAGATAGCTGAGATGTGGTCAGTTTAGCACCCAGGTGAGAAAAACAGACAGGTGTATGATGTATATACGGTGTGCAGGTGTATGATGTATATACGGTGTGCAGGTGTATGATGTGTATACGGTGTGCAGGTGTATGATGTGTATACGGTGTGCAGGTGTATGATGTGTATACGGTGTGCAGGTGTATGATGTGTATACGGTGTGCAGGTGTATGATGTGTATACGGTGTGCAGGTGTATGATGTGTATACGGTGTGCAGGTGTATGATGTGTATACGGTGTGCAGGTGTATGATGTGTATACAGTGTGCAGGTGTATGATGTGTATACGGTGTGCAGGTGTATGATGTGTATAGTGTGTGAAGCCATGGAAATAATTTGCTCCAGTGAAATTCTGCATTCTATGGTGATACTTTAACTGATAGTGTTATCCAGTGGTTGAAAGAGACATATCGAGAAGCTAGAAAAAGATCATATATATATGTGTCTTTGTATATACAGTATATAAATATATATATATATATATATATAATTTGTGATTCCTAATACAGAATGTGTATATATATATGTGTGTGTATACAAGCATATCTACATATACTTACATACAAGCACATACAGAAAACATACATCCACAATTTTTTATTTAAAACTTTTTTCTTTTACTTTTAGTTTTTCATTTTTTTTTTAATTGTTGATATCAATAAATATTGACCAGCTGAAACCAGCTAACTTTTGCATGGATTTCAGTGAGGTTCCCCTCCATTTCATATCAATATAGACATTCTATTTTGTTAGGAAAGTTAATCCAACTACGGCTAAGTCACAGGACCAACTTCATAGGTAATAATACGTTTTTACCAACCTAAACCATAGTAATACTTTTAGTCAAAAAAAAAATTGAATTAACAATTTTACAAATAGGTGAAAACAACAAAATAGATACATTTTCATTATTTCACTAGTATGAACTCCTCAAAAAAAAAACTTTTTGAATTTTATAAATAGTTTATTTACAAAATGTATTTATTTATTTATAGAAGTTGAAATGGTTTTTGAGCACTTAATGCTGGAGAAACAGTCTTTCCTTTTATTATGCTGGTATCTCCTATTTAAAAAAGCTTTTACCACAATGTCAAAACTCACTTTTCGATGCCTTTTTTACATAATAAATTTATTTCTAAATATCCAGTGTTTCATTATAATTTTCTCTTAGCAAAGTTTGTTCTTTTCCTCTGCTAAAACCAGAGGTGATCTTCATTTCTGCATTTTTTTACCTTGTATCTTTGTCAGCGGCAGGTAATGGAAACTAGAATGTGCTTTTAGAAATCAGGCTTCTTTCATCCTTGGTAACTAAGTTCATTTCTAAGATTGTTGTTTTTTTCACTCAACTAAAATGATCATCAGCAACTCTTTTAAATGATTTACCAGCTGAGATTTTCTCAAAAGGGAGAGAAATCATTGCTACCATGTTCAGATTTAAATTCACAGCAGTCTTGGCATTGCAGACTTCTGGATTCTATAAAAACACATTTCACTGTAACAAATTGCTGATTATTTAAGGCTATAGAACAAGAGGGATATTTTTAAAAGTTGAAAAGTTGTTAGACTATATAAACCCGATTGAAATAGCAGTAATGTCGAAATAGCTGTTTTTTTTGGATGAGGTAACAGTGTTTATTTCAGTTTTTGATAGATTTAATTCGATATGAGATAGTAAAAAAAATCCAAGGGGAGATTTCCAAGATACAATCTAAGACTGAGGGCCTTATTAATGTCACAAGCGAGGGTGCTTGAAACGTGACCTTTAAAAGTATAAAACAGTGAAGTGCTGAAACTATAACTTGAGTTACAGGGAAACACACAAAGGGGGATCACGAATCTGGATGCCACTGAAGGAACTGGAGCATCCAGTGACCGTTACACTTCTAGAGGCACTAAGGTGTACTGAAACAGGAGCAAGTGAAAAAAAGTGCAAAACAGAAGGAAGTGGATTCTCCTTACCACAGTGGGGTTGGCATGGGATAACTCCTAGGCATGGAGTCTAAGAAGGGCCAGATCTTCACCTTTAAACCCCCACAAGGAGGTACTGGGCTTTGCTGCGTGCACCTCCCAGGTCGCGGCCCTCGGGTTAACCCCCCACTGGTGGCAGCTGGCTGAAACACTGGAAGAACTCCAGAACTGCTGAACTACAACACACTGGATCTTGAAGAGCATGATGTACCTTTAAGAGCAACATAGCAAGTCCGAAATACTGAAGCTGTCAGGAAGGCAATAGAAAGCTGACTTGAAATAATTCCAACAAACTTGGCCAAAGAGCTGACACTCAGTGGAAACCAGGAGTAGCTGAAGCTGAAACAGTACTTCTGAGAAGGTACAAGCATTTCAGGAACAGAGGAACAGCAGCATAGACTAAAGGTATGACAAAAACGGACATAAACGCTAGAGCACTGAGTAGCAGTGCTTAGTCCCTTTTGAATCTGGTGCCGCTGTCAGCAGAGGCTCCAGATTGTCTGACAACCCGAAAGCGCTAGGGAAAGAATGCATCGCCCAGCGCTTGGCGGCAAACAGAGCCAGATGTTCACAAGCAGCGCTTGTAGCTGCTGTGCTACTCATGACAATTAACTAAAGTCTGAATTTATCTGTGAAGTAGAATGTCCAAAATAGTAACAAATTCACTTCTCAGTATTGACTAAGCAGAGAATAACCTTGCCGAACAGGAGGACAGCAGTGAACACAGTTAGAGGTGTAGTGTGGCATAGTCAGTTAGATAGAAGTAGGATGAGAAGTCATGTGGAATGAGGCGAATTTGACAAGTGAAGGGCAGTGATGTTAGTCTCACACTATCCCACTAACTGTATTCTGTGAATATTCTACCTATTTCTATGTCACCTTGTCCCTAGGTCATGTTGTCATTTAATCACTTTTGAATACCTTACACAACATTGGAGTTCTGCTATCAACCCTCCAGTTTGTCATTCTGAAGTGGGGAAGATAAACAGCGGAATTTGGAGCAGTTCACCTAGTTGCATTCGCAAATTCGAAACACTCTACCTCTTAGTCAATAGTAGAAGTACCTGTGCACGTGCATGCAAAATGATGCAAAGTGCTCTGTAAGTTTACGACTATTGTAGCCACCCAAATTGGTCACATATTCACCACTTTGCAGAGTTTAATCAATGAAAGAACATGGGGAAGTGGAGAATAGATGCAAATTCAAAGTTCTAAGTGACTATTCGGACTTTAGTCAATAAGACCCTGAATTTTAGGCATTAGAGCAAGGGTCGACAGATACAAATGCATACAGGTGATGTTTGGGGTCACATGATCACATCTGCCAAAGAAAGTATATACAAGAAAAAGATAGGATGACCAAGTTTAATTTGCTGTGGTATCCCTGCATTATACTGGTTTTTTTTAACCCTATAGAAACTCATATGTATATATGATGTAAAAATGTAAATATCTATTTTGAGTTTATCAGGTATATCCTGGTTCATTGTTTGGTTAAAGAAATGTTATTGAAGTCGTCAACCATTATTTTATAGTAGGAATCTTGTTAAAATGAATAAAATAATTTTAAAATTAGCAAAAAAGAAAAAGTAGGAGAAAAAAGGTTCCATGAATGCACTTAAAAAGTTAACATGCACTAAATGTGCCACAAAGGTTATTTTTTATTGTAATAATACATTTTTCCCTTTAGTAGGTAACATATAACACCCAAGAATTTTAATTAATGCACTATTAGGCGTTTGCGCTTCTTTTACAGGTAGCCCGAGAAGCTATCATTTTCACCCAAGAAAGGGTGAAAATAATGGATGAAACTGGCAATTAATTATTGTCATTTTTCACATGTTTATGGCATGTGTTGAAATAGCATTTGATAAACAGACAAACTAAATTCATACATTGAAAATGGTTTTGCTTTAAAATAACCTATATTTTGCAGATTAATCATTTAGCCATTCTAAAGTTTTTTTTGGACTTTGTCAACATGAATAAAGCACAGTGGGCCTAACTTGTTTTTATTAATTTTAGAAGCAAAGTTAACATTATACCGTACATTAAGATCAGGTAGGCACAGTCAAAAGGAATGTTTTATTTGCTGAATTTAAAAAAAATAAACAATTTTTTTTTTTTATTGATAATATGGGGTCATTCATTAAAGTGTGAATTTGCCTAGCATAGTGACTTTGCGTCTATTCCTGTCACTACAATTAGTAAGATACAGATTCTCTTCTCCTTATTCATGCTTATTCATGAAGCAGCGGACAGTGTCAGACGAGGTCACATGTGTAGTGCTGCATAGTCAGTCGCACAATAGTAGGATGAGAAGTCATGCTGAATGAGGAGAATTCCTCCAGTGAAGGGCAGTGACATCAGTATCATCATATCTCACTAACTGTTTATAAGTGAAAAATACTTATTTTTATATGTCATCTTGTGCCTAGTTTATGTTTAGTAGTAGACTAATTTAGTCCCAGTCGCCATTGCTATTTTTAAATGAATAGTCACTTTACGCATCACTGGAGCCCTGTCATCAACCCCTTAATTCACAACTCTGATCTGGTAAAGGCAAACAGGTGAATACAGAGCAGAACTCCCTGCAGAATCCAGTCTTTTGACATATTCTGTCGCATGTGAATAACCAAATTACCTGTGCACATGCATGTAAAGTGATGTGAAAAGCTCTGTAAGTCCGCTACTGAAGTAAGCATCAGAATTGGTTGCAAATTAATCACATCGCAAAGATTGTTGCATAATTGGGGTTGAAGGAAGTAAATACCAGCTTTTACGTGATTGTTCGCACTATATTGAATGACCCCCAATATCTTGGTTAAAAGATTACAAAGCAGAAAGAGCATCCAATAATATGGTGAACATCAGTAAAATTTATCAGAAGATACATATCAAAAGATGAGGTATGTAATAACACAAGTGGTTAACTATTTTACCAAAGGAACTACAAATTGTGGTACCTCAGAGAAATAGTTACAGAATATTGGGGTACATTTATAATGGTCTAAATGTAGGCAAGCAGGTGTATGAAAATATAGGATTGTGTAAATTATAATTTTACTGTCTATAGTACTGTAGGTAACGTATAAAAATAATTTTGATACACTGTATTCATCATTGCATAGGTCTAGAATGCAGGAAAGAAAATCTATAAAATAGTGTCTATTAGTGCATAATGTTATTCCCACGTTATCAATTTCTAATCTTTATTTGTTATATAATTTATATTGGACATTTCCCTATCATAAAGAACATTAGTTTAAACATTTGTAGAAATTTCCTTTTTAAGTGTATCTATAGATGGAATAGTAAATATTTTCCAGACCCTACCAATCAAGATTCTAAGTAACCATTCTCATCTTTTTTTTTTAAGACAGGACCTGAGAATTTGTAGAAGGCTACGTTTGGGTGAATTTAATGAATGAATGTTAGCACAAACAAAATTCTGATGGAAACTATTATTCCAAAATTGCTTAGTTTTTGAAGGGCAGGACATTTTTCCCAAAACCTGATAGTGTTGTATTAGTATATGTCTGTAAGATTTTTTTTTTAGGAATTTGTGTTTTTCTCTCCAGTCCAACTGATACTGCATTTGGAGAGAATGGAGGTTCTCTTCCAGGAGAGAATTAGGGAGGACTAAAATAATGAGATGAATCTGAAAGTGGCTGTAAAATCCAAATATATTTAAAACTTTTAATAAATAAAGCAAAGATACTATGTCAAATGCATTTTCTACATCTAAAGCATCAGAAAAGGGTTCTTGTTTTTTTAGGTAACAGGAATTAGGTCTACCATCCTCTTTGAGTTGATAAGTCTGCTGGCTGAGTATAAACCCAGATTGCTTGTACAATATGAATGAGGGCAGATGGTATTTAACCTGATAGAATTTTGAGATATTCAATTTATCTTACAAGAGATATAATGAATGGAACAAAATTATCTGTAGTCAAGCAGATATACTTTTTGTACACATTTTAAAGGACCAGCAATATTAGATAAAGAAAAAGTCTAATTTTAGTCATAAGAGTTATTTATATATATTACCATGTTTCCCAAATAAAATTATAATAAAGAAAAAAAGAACCTTTATAGACAAGTGCACTCAAAATGTATTAGTGTCCAACAATAAACATCATAGTTAATAAAAGGCCAAATAAGCACAGAAAGGAA
>WMED01018423.1:0-12077 GCA_019650415.1 Pipa parva | reverse complement strand
TATCCCCAATAATCAAAGCAAAGTCCAACAAAATATCCCCAATAATCAAAGCAAAGTCCAGACAAAGTATCGTAAACAGAAAAAAAATATATACAAAAAGCACAAAACCAGTAACAAAACAAAACTATTGTCTATAGTGGTGTAATGATAGTGGCATTGTGATGGGACCTCTGAAGTTTTTGTTTTTTAATTTGTTTTTTTCCTGAATTTTCTATCTATTTTTTTTTAATCATTCAAAAAAAAAAGAAACCAAAAGGGCAAAAATAGCTTGGGGGGTGGTGGTGGTGGTGGAAATAAAGCCGTTTCATGTATTACTTCTGCATTTCACCATATATCAATGACATTTCAGTGGAATTTTCTGATTTCCATCTTACCACCAGTGTCTGACTGTGGCATCTCGGGCCCACCAAATAAGCTGATTGCAAGGGTCCACAGGCTAGTTAGGGACCTGCAAATGTTAAAAGAGATGCAATACTGGGGCCCACGGTAGGATCCCCTGCTACACCAATCCAACCCAGCTTTCCCATACCCCATAAGAATGGTTTAAACCAAGTCGAGGTACTAAACAGTTTTTTTTAAATTAAATGAAAAAAGCGGTTAAATACTCTTTCAAAATCAAAAAGAAGCAATGGAATAAAAGAAGCGCTCTCTTTGGGAGAGCGATAAATGTTTTTAAACAGGTAAAATGTTCTAAAGGTGCATAGGAAAAATACAATACATCAAAAAGTCCATGTTTTACCACTTTTCATTCATTTCATCCTTTTACAAATATACCCATTAAAAAGAAAATCTTCTTTTAAGAAACAATAGACCTTCTTAAATGAATATGAATAAAACACATTTCTGATTTGAATTTCTGCACAATTTTTTTTTATTGATTGACTGTGTTCACATGGGCGCTGTAGAAACACATTGAAACCACTTGAAAAAATGGTTCTTTTTATTTCTAAAGGGTCTGTACTAACACAGAGGCACAGTAGTTTGACAAAGCATGTAAACGCAGCTTGATGCAAGCATTTAATCACATTGCATAGAAATCAAATGCAGCTGTGTTAAAAAATGAAAATGCCTCAAACATATTTAGACTTACTATATATTTAATATGTGCTACAGCAATGTATAACATAGCAGAGGTGTGCACTATGATAATTAAGGCAAGTTTTTAGACGCACTGCCTGTTTGCAAAACCCATTTTCTATAGTAAAAGGATAACTATACATCTGATGCTTGCCAATGGTAGGATATTTTAGGGCAGATGAGCCACAGGAGATCTACATTGTTTATACTGCGGTAATTATTACTCTAAAAGGTTCTCATGACAAGAAAATTGCTAATTTCCCCAGGTTCAGCTTTGACACTGTCAGGTCATCATAATAAGCTATCAGTTATTATCTGTGCTAATGGAATTGGTGTGATATAATTTTCGCTTAAAATGCTATTAATATAATTTATAATAGCAGCTGAGTGCTTTTGCTTTTCAGAATTGGTTCTTCTGTTATGTTTTATTTGGAAGTAAACAAACTCAATCAAGATCTGTACAGTTCCTGTCTACCCCTGCTAAAATGAAATAGTGACATATTGTGACCAATCCCACTATTTAGACAATGCTAAAGTTGTGTCCGCTACTGTTTGACTGACTGTGCCGCACTGTTCATGAAATAGCATTCAACACTGATTCTTCACTATGGGAATCCACTGTTTAGTGAATAAGGAGTAGCAAATTTTCATCTGTCAGATTTCTGCTAATTCACTTCAACTGTAGAACTGTAGAACTTTACTGAATACAGTATGCTCCAAAGTTGTAGACCCTTATTCACAAATGTGCGAAGTGAGCCACGTAGTGTTCGACTCACTTCGCACATTGGGTTATGCGCGTGCTGATGTCCTGTGCGCGGACATCAGCACGTGCATTAAAGGGATTCCCCTCCTGGCGAGAGCACTCGAGTCTCATCGCCGGGAGGGGAATCCCTTTAATGCGCATGCTGATGTCCGCGTGAAGGACATCAGCATGCGCATAACACAATGTGCGAAGTGAGTCGAACACTACGCGGCTCACTTCGCACATTTGTGAATAAGGGCCGTAAGATGTTAACTCGGTGATTTCAATAGTAATGACATAACACTGCCTCACAACTTTACATAAAATGGTAACCCCCTACCAAAATACATTTGACATGGTTATCGTTTTACATAAAGGGCCTCATTGTCAAAAGGGTGAAATCACCTCGCTACAATTTGAGTCACATCGCCAAAAGAGATGCAAATTCATTTCTCACTATTGACTAAGTGGAAAATACACTTGTCAAACAAATAGACAGCGGCAATCGCTGTCAGATGCTTAGTGTGACATAGTGAGGCTATAGAAGTAGAATGAGAAGTCATGCAGAGTAAGGTGAAACTGACAAGTGGAAGGCAGAAACGTCAGTCTCATCATATCCCACTAACAGTGCATAGAGGTTGCATTTTCATCTGATTCAATGCTATAGGTCATATAGCAGGAATTGATTGAATTTTCAGTAGACTGTTCTTGATAGATTGCACATCTGAAAAGTGACAAGCAGTTGCATATTGCCTTAAAGTCAGATACAAGTGTAAGCTTCCATTTACTGGTTTCTCATAAAATATAAAGCAGTGAAGAAATGCTAGGGCACTGGGCTTGTCTAGTCGCATTGCCTTACAGAACAACAACAGTTTTAGTGACTTGTACTAAGGGTCTTCAGCTGTATCATCTGATCCCTGTGAAGGTGGTCTGTGGATTCAATTACACTCAGGAAATGCTGAAAAGGAGACCTTGTAGTAGTGACAAGTAGTAACATCGGGCTTCCATCAGTAATCACAGACCACCCATAAGCTGACCAATAGGACTAGCTGATGCACAAGATTATGGGGGTCATTCAATAAGATGTGAATTGTCACGTAAATGCCCATTTTCGCGTCCTTTCGTGACTGCTCCAACTCTGCTTATTCAACAAACTCTGCGATGTGACTAATTCACAGCCAATTTATTACAGTGAATTTGCATCTTCCTGATCGTAGTGACGCGAACAGACGCTAAGTCACTATGTTAGGCAAATTCGCACTTTAATGAACGACCCCTATATGTTGGGCAGAGTTAGTGGAATGATGAGGAATCATTTAACTTCTCCATTTGCCATTATAGAAGCCTAATTTGGAGGATCACCTGACTTAGACTTTCGACTGGCAGGGCTAACTTAACGGGTAACCCGATCAAAAGGCTGGAAGAGTTTAGACACCACCAAAGTCTCCAGTGTGCTGTAGGTAGATAACTTTCCTCAAAGCCAATGCTGTAGGGGGAAATTCCCCATTGAGCAAAGTGAGCACGTGGACATCAGCGAGAGCATAACACCATGTGCGAAGTGAGGCGAAGGATTCGGAGCTCAGTTCGCTCAATGGTGAATTTCCCCCGTAGCTTCCTGTGTATTCATTTAAGGCTTCCTGCTTTTCTTTAAGTCAAAATATAAAACATTTCAATTCCACCTTATAATGACCTACTTTTACAGTTGGTGGAAGGGCAACCAAATTTTTTTTCTTGTAGTAATGTTTCAAGGCCTTGAAAAACATCTTCGACACGTCTCTTTTTTTTAGAGAATTTTTTCACCATTATAGCACTCAAAATTTCTTTGATATAACCACCTGTGCTCTTTAATGGGTACCACTACCTTTCTCAACAATGTAACTTTTTAATAGACTTTTGTAGAGCGAAAAACTGAAATTACTGAAAGCACATGGTTTCTGTCAGAACTCACACTATGCATTGATGGGTTCCACCACCTTTATGAACTATTTTGACCATTCATTCAAGTAGCCCCATGTCTTCACCCTGTCCTATACAAAGCTAAAATGATGCAAAATCTGTATAATATCTGTGGAGATACATTTTTCAAACCAAAGTTTAAATTCAAATTGTATTAAAAACTGATAGAAACTACAGTTTTCTACTACATTTTTCAAAATCCAATAAGGTCTGTACAAATAAAATATAAGAAAATAGTTGCCAGAACCAGGGATCAGAATTGTTGTATTTTGTCTGATTTATATTAATATAAATGTAAACTGATTATCTCTACAGTTCACTAGGATCAAAGTTAACAATTAAATAACCTCCTTTTCTAACGTGCTAACTAACGAATCCAGAAGAAGAGAATTGTGGTTTGGTTTTATTTATAATGGCAGCTTTAGGAAACTAAAGGTCCCTGAATTTAATTTTCACTAGTACTGATAGAGCTGTTCTTGCAGGTGCCTACAACATCCATTCAACACAACCGGCCATTGCAATTTAGTTTTTCCCACACCTTTAAAATAAATGGTGTTGCATTGAATTCTTAGAAACCTATTTAGACCTTATATAATCAATTTCACTCAGGTCATCTACCATGATTTTCAACTCTGATAAAATCAGAGAACCGCTTTACATAAAAACAAAATCACAATAAAATCAAAATATGGAGTATTATCTGACAAACTCCAGGGACTTCTTTAAGGACAGTATAAAATGAACCATTATATAACATATAAAAGGAATCCTGCTACATTCATTTTGTCACTATGATTTCCTCTAATAACAGTAGATGCTATACAGACTGTTATTTTACTAACATTTTAAAGATGCCTTGCAGTTATATATATATATACTGTATATATATATATAAAGAAAAAGACCTTGGCTACCTCATTTGATGAGTGCAAGAGGAAAGCAAGCGAATGGGACTGTGTCTGAACATCAAAGAAAACCAAAAGTTCTGACCACGGCAGTCAATGGTACAAGTGAATATACAAATCAACAACGAGGTAACCGAACCTGTTAAAGATTTAATTTTCCTTGAAGCTAAAATCAACTGCAGCGGAGAATCGACACCTGAGATCAAGAGGCAGTTCATGCTTGGCAGGATTGCAATGCAGGGAATGAAAGAGCAAGTATATTAGCACTGAAACTAAAAGCAAAATAGTCAACGCAATTGTCTTCCCTATAATGATATATGGTTGTGAAAGCTGGACACTTAGGAAAGTTGAGAGGAGAAAAGTCAATGCTTTAGTATTGTACTGTAGAATAATGCTAAAAATACCTTAGACTGCCATGATGACAAACTGTAACAATGAAAAACTGGAAAAGTTTTGGAGTTGGAGACTGCTAGTAGAAACCACAGAGAACATGGCTCTAGCTAACCTTAAGGCGTGGAGTCTAAGGTACTCTCCGATCTTCACCTTTGATCCCCACAAGGAGGTACTGGGCTTTGCTGCCAAGAGTACCCAGGTCTACCTAAGATAGTGATGGTTCAAAAATGGAGGACAGCTAAAGCACAGGTGAGACTGAGAACAGACGTATACAAGTATGTGGATAGCAGAAATCTGGTCACTTAGCAAAGGCAAGGAATTACTGGCACAGACTTGCACTTTAATCACAAGCAGGGAGTAACAGGAACAGGACTAATATTATACAGAGCCCAAAACCAGAACTGAAAGGTTTTATAATCAGGTGCAGGTTCTGGAGCGCATCAGCCTTATACGTATAGGCTAAGAGACAGGTGCATTCCTGCCTCTACCCACACCAGGCGCGCGACTTGGTGATGTAACCGTGACCGAAACACGTGACTGCGATGAATAAACATCATCAGCGTGCAACTGCAATGGACACTTGCTCACAGGAGGGAAGTGCTGCTGGACCGAATGCTGGTAAGTACGATCCCTTACACTAACAATTCAGTCTTGGACCGCGTCAAACTGAAAACATCATTAGAGGGCAAAATTACTAAACAACAACACTCATATTTTGGTCATGTGATGCACACTAATTCCTTGGAAACGTCAGTGATGCTCGGAAAAGTCAGTGTAAAAAGGAGAAGAGGCCATCAAAGAACAAGATGGCTCGACACAATCATGACAACAATGAATATGCCAATTGCAGAAGTGAAGAAAGCGGTGAAAGACAGAAAGGCGAGGAGAATGATGATCCATAAAGTGACCGAGAGTCGTCTGCGACTGAACACATAATCAATCTATATATATGTGTGTGTGTGTGTGTGTGTGTGTGTGTGTGTGTGTGTGTATGTATATATATATATATATATATATATATATATCAGTAGTCTTTTCCAATAAACGAATTTCAAACTGGTTTCTCTTTTAGGAAATAGTGTTTATTTACAGAAAGTCCAATCACAAAACAGAAATTCAGCCTGGCTTGGCAAAATAATAACATCAAACAAATAGCAGGGATGTACAGAGTTTTCTTTAAAAAGTAATTTTCTCCCACAAACATGAACCTCTTAGTCCATAAATCTCACTTCACAAGGTCCCAGTGGTCTTTTTACTAACAACCACACCTCAGCATAGCAAAACATACACTGAGAGAGACTCTCTCTCCCTTTCCCTCTCTCACACTGAGAGAGACTCAGGCCCCCCTCTCCTAGCTAACTTGTGCTTCTTGTTAAAGCTTGCACAGGTGCTCTAATTTGGACAAAACCTGAGATGGAGTGTAGGAGTGGCCTTCCCACCCAATACTCTTCAGCCACTCCTAAACCCTGGGCCCAAACTCCAGTTTAAAGAAAACTACTGAGAGTTTAACCCTGTCAGTCTCTAGTATTCCCAGGGTTTTTATGCCAGATTTAACCGGAGTCTACACGGCACATACACTCCATCCCTAATTTCACGCAGACCTCTTTACAATATCTATATATATACTGTATATACGTATACAGTGTATGGTTGATCATTACTATTAGCTCATTAGTGAAGCGAATGTGTTCCAGGATTTATCTCAGCTATTAAGCACACAATAATTTTAACCAGATGCTCAATGTTAATCTTTAATAACAAAAGACCTTTTATAAATGGTTATTACTGTTTATGCTCAGTTAAATTCAATTTGCTAGAGTCGCAGATGACGTTACTTATTTTCTATGTTAGTTACAGATGGCCGCACATATTACTTTTGTATTCTCTAGTTAAAATGAGGTTTCGACAATAGCATGTTTTAGAATATATTATATTTTATTACTGACCAAAATGTTCTGTTTTTCAGTCATTTAATATCATATGTCCTTTTTACTTAAATGTTTATTTCCCACATGTTTTTAGTGACTCCCCCCCATATTTTAGCCACATAAAATAATGGATTGTGATTTTCTACAGTGCAATAATATTTTGTGCAGATCCATTTCTAATAATCCTGTTACAAAAACTTACTTATCTATGGGCTGTCAGAAGAACAGGCCTCAGTTCCCATAGAAAGTGTCCATGGAATAATAGTGGCAGAGGTCCTGATACAGAGACAGCCCGCTTCCATTTGTGGGTGCTTCAACAGGCCAACAACCTGTGATTTTACCCAGTACAGAACTATTATCATCACCCATTCACCCATACTTGTTGGTCACCCATTCAACCCCCTCCCTAACTTACTTATGTTTTCAATACAGCAGGTGGGGAGCAGTTGGTAAATTAGTCAGAGAAGAGGAGGAAGCAGCACTTAGTAGATGTTGGGGCTGATACCTTAAAATTTCATGTGTCAGTTCCTTAACTTCCCTTTATATAATACTGTGAGATGTATTTCTTTTTATAAAGGGGAACTAAAGGCATAACACAAAATCACATATTATAAAACATACCTGGCACTAGCTGAGAAGTCCTACTTTGATGGGCAATTGAGTATTTTATCTTCAAGAACTATGGCAGTTTCATAACTATTGCTATAGTTATGGTATTGGCGGTGCACAGTGGCGTCAGCGTTAACACGCCTACGCCAGATGTGTGCAGATATGTGCAGTAATGTGCAGAGGGTGAACTCTGAATGGTGATTTTGTATTATACCTTTAGTTCCCCTTTAATTGTCTCTTTCCCTCTCTCTCTCTGAATTAGTATGTATCTTTCGTTTTCCTTGGACTTCTCCAACTGATCCGTTCCCTCCATATCTTCATTCTCTCTGTCGTCTGTCCTTTTCTGAAAGACATATTTTCCCTTTTATCCCCACTACCTCTTATATAAGTGTTGCCTCCTTAGGGATTATTCTCTGAAAGTGAATTCTCGTCCCCAAATGCATGAGACATTTTTGGATCTATTTGCCCAAATGTGTAGTGAAGTCAGTTGTGCATATTCAGTCATTTAACATATTGTCTCTGTGATGGAGTGAATTGTTGTTGTCTGAGTGCTGTGGGGGTTGTCAGGCACATAATAACAATGGTATATAGTAACAAATTTGCTATGGATAGGTATATTGTAGAAGACTGACAATAGTAAAAGATAAAAATAGGGCGGCACACACCAAAAACGCTTAATGGATAATATACCCTTTTATATTTGGTAACAGTGAAAAACAACGATTTGGGGAGACAAATCCCCTCAGCAGGCTCCTCTATGTTAGCTACATGTTAGCATTTGGTCACTACATTCGTAAAGCCTTTTCTGTTCATTTTTAACAGAATAATAACAGGAACCCTACCTTAACACCCCCCTCACCACTTCTACACTTTTGTTCTGAAAACATAGGGTGTTGTTGCATATAGGTGCGAATTTGCCAGATAAAGACAGTCGCAATAGGCTGCTACTGTTGCAGTCGCGTCTTTATAATGAGAATATTGTCGCAGTCGCGACTTTATTATGGGAAAATTGTCGCAATCTTAACATTAAAAAATTGTCGTGACTTTACAATGGGGAAATTGTAGCGGATTTGCTATGGGAATCCGCTGTTTGCGAATTCAACATTCGAATTCGCACCTTAGTGAATAACATCCATAGTGCGTATTCACAAAGGTACACATTGTCTTACATTCAGCATGATACACAAGCCTAATTGTCCTTGTATTTGCAGCAAATAGACAGGAAGTAACATGTAAACATATGGCTGATGTCGCAAACTGTGGAAATTTGCCCACGGTGCCTATTTGTGTTGAATTAAGGCATCTGTGGGAACATTTACCCCTCTGTCTCATGTACTGTTTTCATCTCCTAAGCTGCCTTTATTATTCTTAATTGGCAATTGTTTTTCTTGTCCATTCTCCCATACTGCACTATACTACTTTGCTTTGACCTTTTCTCTTCATTTACATGTCCTTCCTTTTTGCCGCTTCTGTATCTCCCCCAGGTATTCTATTTGCTGCTCACAAAACAATCTCCCGGTAACAGCTCCGCCACACTCCTTTGTTTCTCTTCTGAAATATCGCTCATCCATTTCTCTGTACCTAGACTCCAGTGCTCCTCTGCCCTTTAAACCTTTGCCCTGCTGTCTCCACCAATCAGTGCCCTTGTCATCTGCATTTTCCCCTTCAAGCAGAGTTGTCATGAGTCGAGTTGCACAGCTGGGCATCAAACCCCATTCACCTTGCTTATTTATTTATCTGATTTGATTGGTCATTTTTAATAAAACTGTATCCTCCATAGATTTTTGTCCAGCGTGGACTCATTTTTTAAAAAATTGATGGTAATGTTGTTATTTGCAACATTATAGTGGTATTGTGTAAGGAGTACATGAAATGTGTGGCCCTTACTAGGGAAATGCCGGGATTTTGATGAGATCAGAAGGGTAACTGGGTAGGCTGTATAAGGTGCTGGGTGGTGTAAGGCAGAAGGAATGTTCTGGATGGGGGGAGGACTAACACTCCAGGAGAGGTGATTTAGGGTACACAACACAGGAAGTAAGTGAGTAGTAGCAGGAGTAGTGGTAGTTGACCAGAGTCGGAGTTGATGTGCAGCTATTGCAGTGCGTGGCTCTTATGGGACATAGGGGGAGCAGTGAGAAAGCGATGTAGGAGACCCTATGTAGAGAGAAGATAGCCCGGGAGGTATATCCTGGAGCCGGGCGACATGAGAATAAGTTATATTTTATTGCGGAGTGTGGAATCGCCTGTTTGCTGTTTTGGATAATAAAGAGGATCTACTTTTTGCATAAATACTCTGGCATTGACAGTGTTTTATTGCCCTGTGTTTCGAAAGGCCTGAAAAGGAGGAACAGATCTGAGTAAGTGTCTTTCAAGGTAAGAGGAGTACCTATCCAATCATTTATTTTTCACTAACCGGGTAAAGGGGAGAAGGGAGAAAATAAGGTCAGGAAGTCACGGCTCAAGCCTGAAAGATATATTACATCCCCTCACCTCGGCCCTGGTTACAATTATTACAATTATTTGAAAGCACAAAAAGTCAATAAAACTTTTTCAAGTAAAACAATATATTAGCGAAAACCTATTTTACTATTCGTTATACATCGTTTTATTTTCTATTTGGTTATGACGGGCCTTTAGTATGCAGAAGCAGACTTAAGATTTAAAGATTTGTCGCAAGGGGTTCGGAGCAGAATAATAGCTTATCATTTAAAAATAAATTGGAACCAAATTAGAAATGTTGGAATGGATTTTTAAGTGTATTTAATGCCACTATGTTTATGTGTATTGTAGGAATGCTTTATCGTTTATTTTTTTCATTGTATTGAAATAAAAACACTCACAAAGGACTGTCTTCTGGTTTCAGTATAATCTACCAGACGTGCTAAAGCTATTAGTTGTTAATAAATAAAAAGAAACAGAGGCAGAACTAAGGATCATATCAGGACCCAGCATACGCATAATAGTTTTGTACTTCCTCAATTTAGATCAGAGCAGGAATCAGCCCAGAAGAAAAACACAATGGAAAACTAAGTTAAAAGTCAGCAAACACACACCCAGGCTGAATTTTACTGTAAATGCTGCCTCAAATCCTTTGGAAGTGGTATTAAACTGGCCATGTGGCTGTGATATCATTGTAAACAGTGCTAATGGTATAGTGTGGGCTAGCTAAATATTTCACTGTTTACTACAGCAATTTAGATAACTGTTATGGTATCATGGGTATGATAATAAAACTGAGGGAAATATAGTAAAAGACAATGCCATATGCATATTTTCTTTAAATATCAGTTGTCTTTGGGTTCTCTTGCTAAGTAAACCAAGGGCATTCCTAGGTCTCTTAGATTCTTTGTACAAAGGTTGTAGCCTGGTGAATATGGTCAGCTTTGAGAACCGATTCCCACCCCATCACCTCTCAGTGATTCCACAGTGAGCTGTCCTGCTGATAGAAGGGATCTCCAGATGTCTACCAAATCTGTACACTGCATGCAGACAATGATCTGTCAATAACCCAGTGGCGCAGACATTAGACGGAATGGTTCAGTCTGTCCATATGGGAACACAGTACTAACACCAAAAAAAAAAAAAAAATGCCTCACACATGTAAAAATGGTAGGAATTCAAGGGTGGCGTTTTTACAAGGAATAATTTAGGATTAACTGTCATGCTAATCCAAAGAGCCATTTTCTTTTTATGGTGATCCTTAAAGAAAAAAAGAAACCAATGGTGCAATGTTCTGGAAATGTTTATTATCCTGTCAAGCAGATGACAAATGAGCTCCTGCAGGTCTCAAATGAAGATCCAGCTGTGGATGTTTTTTTGCTGCCAAAAATGCATGTAGCTTTACTTAAAGAGGTGCCACTGCTCTATCAATAAAATTAATGGGGAACATGAAGGATGTGGTTTTATGACCCAAAAAAGGAGGGAAGCAATTCTGGTCTGACACTGCCCTAAAATCATATGTCCCAACCTGCTGGGAGGGGCAGGAGGAAAGAGCCCTCCCCCTTGATAATGACATCATCACTGGCACCAACCTACTTTATTCTGATTAGCTGGGCACTGGTGGGATGCCTTGCATTGAGTACTATGCTGGGGGGGGGGGGGCTGGGGGGTAGAATTGTTTTTCTGATCCTGGTTCTTTTTGGAAGAAACAAATTGGATTTCCCTAAAAATAGTTACAAGTTTATTTAGTCTAATCCACGTGAACAAAGGACTAGCTGGTAGTCCAATATTTGTTGGAGTTGCTGTTGTTTCCATTGTTGTAATCTACTTGTATATATTTAGCACTCTCATTTGCAGCCTTACGTTGCAGCATCTTTCCCATTGATTAGGAATGGCTGATTGCAGAGAAATCAGTTTAGACATCAGAAATTTATTTTAGTAACATAGTTTATAAGACTGAAATAAAACCACAATTCCATCCAGTTCAGCCTATTTTCCTGCAATGTTGATCCAGAGGAAGGCAAAAAA
>WMED01018422.1:0-12710 GCA_019650415.1 Pipa parva | reverse complement strand
GCGTATAGGTGTGAATTCGCCAGATAAAGACAGTCGCAATAGGCTGCTACTGGCGCAGTCATATCTTTATATTGAGAATATTGTCGCAGTCGAGACTTTATAATGGGAAATAATCGCGACTTTACAATGGGGAAATTGTAGCATATTTACTATGGGAATCTGCTGTTTCTGAATTCAACAGTCAAATTTGCACCTTAGTAAATAACCCCCAAGTGTATAATGGCTGTACAATGGACTATAATCCCATGCCCCCTCCAGAATAAAGGAAATTTACAGGGCTGTAGTGGAGTTGTAGTGGACATAGCAGGATGACCCCTACTGTTAATCCCTTGAAGTAAAAACACCCACTATGCAAGCTCTGCAAGCATTTTGTTTCATTTCTGCTATCTACTTTTTAAGCAGTTTTATTTAGTTTTATTTAGTTTAGTTTTATTGAGTTATTTCTTTAGTTTTAAGACACCAGCACAATTCTTTTTTCTGTGGTGATAATATCCTTTTAATGTAAAAAAAAAAAAAAAAAGTGAAAAAATGTGGTAATAATGTACACTTCCAAATAAATCTATCAAATAGTAATGGCCCCATCTAATAAACAATGTCACAGGCAGACACAAATACACACTGACTGGATATATATAAACATGTATTGGAGACCAGGAAGATATGTTTCTGCAGCAGGGAAGCCACAGCAGCAGGAAACAAAGTTAATGCGGGTTAGGTGACTTGTGGGTTTGGTGTGATTTAGCTATAACGTGGATTTTGGTTGATGGTCATTTGTGCATACAGCAATCTTATTTATAATTAAATGGGAAAAATGACAGAACCATTAAAGTAATTAAATGACTCACCAGGATTTCCCCTTTTGTGTTTAACACAACATCATGTAATCTTTGGAACTAGGTTCAATCTTTCATTGCCATCGTGGTCACATGTACAAATATATATTTTTGGTAACATCTCAAGAGTAATACTGTACCTGGACTCTCTAAGACTTCAAAAAAATAACCATGAAAGTAAATTTGTTTGTGGTCAAGTGGACTCGTCAACACAACTCCCATAACATTAGATGAAGAGTAGAAAATCCTGGTTTCTTTGAAACTGTCAGTGGTTTCAAGAACAGTGGAATTCTCAGGAGCGCCATCATATATGGTCACTGAGCTTTTATTATTAAAGCTGTATGTAGAAAAAAGATGAATAAATGAAAAGAAGTTGAACACAGATAAAACAAAAACATCTGAAAATTAGAAAAAAAAAATTCCTGTTACTATAACAGCTAAATTTATAATGCTGGTTGGCATTGTTCCTTGAACTGTGCAGGCTAAATGCCAAACATCCTGCGGCCCTTCCTAGTTAAGCAAATCATCTTATCTTATGACTGCCAGAGCCCTCAATTTCACACCGAAAAAAGAATTCTGGCAGTACATGGAGTTGGTGGCTTAAGACCGCCCCCTTCACCCTCTTTGTAGACCACACTGATAGGCTTCTGACACAACTAGGTATATTGTAGCAAATTAATCACTGCTCTTCATATAGAGAGAGCTGACTCAAGCATTCTCCCCACTCCTTTGTTGCCAAGCATGTTGTAGCTAAGCACCACCTACTTTTAACAACTTCCCAAAAATATTTTTGCACCTGGGAAAGAAAAGGCAGGCTGACAGGGAAGATTATACAGAGAAAGGCTGTTTAAAGGTACATTTTTTTAAATACATATATATTTACAAAAAGTTTCATTATTACAACCTAAATTAGTACAGTGGTACCTCGGTTTTCAAATGACTTGGATTTCAAACAAATTGGTTTTCAACCACGAAATTCGAGAAAATTTTGTCTTGGAATCTGAACAAATATTTGGAACTCAAACACCCGAGATGAGCAGAATGGCATTCGCAGCATCAATACAAGTCAATCTGCGATTGGATTTCTTATGGGATAAATTGTTTTGGTTCTCAACCAAATTTGGTTCTCAACCGCACTTCCAGAACGAATTGTGGTTGAGAACCAAGGTATCACTGTATTATCGTTTTGAGGTGACAGGTGCACTCTAAATGTTAACTAAAGTCACAGACTAGCTAGGATACTAAGTGCCAGCCAACCTGGGACTAGCTAAAATGCCTGCCCCTAGGTAAGCAAACTGGCTTACCTTACAGCTGCCAGAATTCTCCATTTCATACTGAAACAGAGAACTCCAGTAGCTCAGAGACCAGGGGGCTTAAGATTCCTCTTATCCCTCTAACTCGGAACTAATGTGCAAGCTGTACTAATCAGTTCAACTCGGCATATTTAACTGGAGGGACATTTCAACACTGAAGCCAACTTTAGGGCAACCTCCGTACCTGTCTGATAATATAGTTAGTCACTGTCTAACTGGCATTTAGCACACCACACAAACTGTAAATTTAAGATGTTTAATGTTTAATATTTAGTACATTTTAAACCTGTTATCTGACAAACATATATACATGACATCATATTTTGACATTCATCATTCCTTTAACAAAATCAAGCAAGATAAACAGAACTTACTCTTTATAATGTAGAACTAGTCTCACAATGCTATTTTCCCCAGTAATTAATTTCCATTTGCACTTGGTATCATTTGAGGATGAATAGAAAGGGATACGTAAAAAGCCAAACATATAATTTATTACACCTCCACACTGTGAACTGTGGGCTTGATCGGAATCTGATGAAACAAAAGACCATAACTAACACATACATCACTACACAAATATATATTTATGTTTCACTAGTCACTGAACATTACAAATTGACAACATATGTACACACATGGGTACACAATGAGAATATGCCTCATTTGTAACATAAAATCAGGCATTTAGAGGGAGTATTTACATGTTACTTTTCATGGCATTTTACACTGCAGGAATGGTGAAATGTCTATTTTTGCCTACAATACAGTCCTTTCTTTACCTTCCAGCAAAAGCTGTAACAAAAATAAAACCAGTCATACTGTGATGCCTTTTGTGGGTATAGTAGTAAACTGTAGCACCAGAAATGCACCACAGCAAAAACGTTGACAATGGTATTTTAACTGCTACTGACATTTACATGTATCCACTCTTGGATTCCTGCACACAGCTTCATTCAGTCTCGTTTACATTAGGAGCCTCGATTCAGCTTGCATTTACAGTACCATCTATTCCGTTAGCCAATAAAAGGTATCACCTATACTCTCTTGTCTTTGCTTACATTAGGAGTAATGCCTGAACTGCGAGTCACACTAGCAGCAGGCAAAACTCCTCCAGAAGTGATAACAGCCTCAGCTATTGGACCAATAAATAGCAACTTTGGACAGGTTCTACACTGATCATCAGCATGTAACCAGTCACTGAGGAAACTCTCTAGGTGTGAATTTGTCAGTTAAAGATGCATCTTTATAATGAGAATATTGTTGCAGTTGCGACTTTACTATGGGAAAATGTCAGTCGCAACTTTTAATAACTGTGACAGTTATGACTTTACAATGGGGAAGTTGTCGCGGTCACGGATTTGCTATGGGAATTCGCTGTTTGAGAATTCGACAGCCGAATTCACACCTTAGTGAATAACCCCCTAACTCTTTGGAACATATATTGCATAAATACTCTTTTATACATAGACCACTTTAGGAAATGAAATACTTGCTATCAACAGGGCCAATCATTTATAGAGGTCTAGTAACCCAAAGCAATCAATCAGCAATCAGCATTCAACAAGAATAATAAAATACAACATCTGATTGGTTGCTATAGGTTACCAGACCTTTGTAAAGTTTCCCCCTGTTGATAAATAGCCCTAATATATACTCTCAGTATGCTTTAACCCTATTGTTTTTAGATTGTGTAGGGTTCTGAATTTCAAACAAAGATTTTTTTTTTTTGCCCTTTCAGGGCATAACATTTCTTTTGGAAACTACCTCTTTATAATATGTAACATGTAAACACTTTTTACCATGGCAGAGCAAAATAATCACTTCCAACTGCTTCGAAAAATGTAGACCCTAATGCAAGAGTAAAGGGGCTTGATAATATAGATGTAGAGAGATCTTCCTAGTACATCGCAAGCTAATGAAATGCTGGAGAAGCACTTAAGAACATAACGCATGCAACACCTGGGGGGGTCATTCAGCAAAGTCTGAAGTCACCTCGCGATCCTTCCAATCACCTCGCCAAAATTGTTGTGAGCTTTAAAGATATTCCAGTCTCGGCGAGGCGACTCAAGTGGTCGTGAGGTGAGGCAAATCTCAAGGATTCGACTCCAGTACCTTTAAAGCGTTCGCTGATGTCCGCCCGTAGGACAGAAGCGAGCTCCCAACAACTTTGGCGAGGTGAATCGAAGGATCGCGAGGTGACTTCGGACTTTGCTGAAGCTGGAGGTTGGCTGTCAGCAGGGTGGACTGGTCTACCAGAGAACCAGACGATTCACCAGTGAGTCCCAGTATTGCAAAAAGCATCTCTTAACATTTGCAGGTCCCTAGCTACCTATAACTACACCAATACATGGCCTCTTTTGTATTGTCCTGCAAAACTGATAATTTACTATGATAGTTCTGTTGAACATGACAACTTTTGCTAGTGGAATGTGGGCCAAATTTGCAATCAGCTTCTCAGGTGGACCCATGATGCCTCTGACACTGGATGTCAACAGCAATAATGTAACAACTATGATGAGCAGTTACCAAATAAATAGATCACACTGGATAGGCTTTGGTGCTGTTCTGGTTCTAAGCTTGCAAGGTGATCATGGAAAACCATTACAAAAGGAATATGCATTTCATTTCATCTCCAATGCTTTTGAGGGAATGGGAGGAGATTTAAAAGGATTGAACATTTACATATATTTCCCAGGAAGCACTTCCTTAGGTCTCTTCACAAGAAACAATTTGGACAATATTTCAATTCTTGGTCCATATGTTTAAAATCAATTTCAGGATATAAATTGAACCAAACTTCAGGCATAAATTGAACCAAACTCATAATGACTATCCAACTATACAGTCTGTGCTGGCAGAAACTAAAAAAGAAGGGAAAAGGAAAACCTTTTTTATGATTTATGCCCCTTGGCAGTTTGGGGAAAGTGTCGATTTTTCTTTTAATTAAATGGAAAAGAAGTCTAGAGAAAAAAACTATAGGCGCATAGCAATGCTGAGGGGGTTATTCTCTAAAGTCTGAATTCGGCTATCGAATTCTCAAAACAGCAGATTCTCATAGCAAATCCCCCACTGAGGCAATTCTCCCATTGTAAAGCAGTATCTGCCACAATTTTAAAGTTGCGGCTGCGATAATATTTCCTTAGTAAAGTTATGCCTGCGACAATATTCTCATTATAAAGTTTCGACTGCGACAGTAGCAGTCTATTGCGATTGTCTTTAGCTGGAGAATTCACACCTTTATATAACAATTTGGACTTTAGAGAATAATCTCCTGGAATCAGTGGTATTGTCAGGGCAATTGAATATTATGTAATTGTCATTACTATAATTAGTAGTTTAAAGTTCACCTGTCACCTCAAAACTAATACTAATTTAGGTTCTACTAATGAAATAAACATATTTGTAAATAGCAGATCCCTGCTAGATCGTGATTTAAGGGATCTCATTGGAGGAGCTATAATGTCAATCATCACTTAGCCCTGCTCAACCTGACTGGGAAAGAAAAGGCTGACGGAAGATGACAGAGAAAAATAAAGGTACTTTTTAAAAATTCATATATATTTACAAAAACGTTTATTTCATTAGTAGAACCTAAATTAGTATTAGTTTTTGTTGATAGGAGCACTTTAAGATTAGAGCATGTATATAGATGGAGAAAATATATTATATACGTATATATATATATATATATATATATATATATATATATATATACTGTATATATATACATACAGTGGGTACGCAAAGTATTCAAACCCCTTTAAATTTTTCACTCTTTGTTTCATTGCAGTCATTTGGTTAGATCAAAAAAGTTATTTATTTTGCTCATTAATGTACACTCTGCATCCCATCTTCAAAGAAAGAAACAGAAATGCACATATTTTTGCAAATTTATTAAACAAGAAAAACTGAAATATCACATGGACTTAAGTATTTAGACCTTTTGCTCAGTATTGAGTAGAAGCACCCTTTTGAGCTAGTATAGTTATGAGTCTTCTTGGGAATGATGCAACAAGTTTTTCACACCTGGATTTGGGGATCCTCTGCCCTTCTTCCTTAGCTTGCAGATCCTCTCCAGTTCCCTCAGGTTGGATGGTGAACATTGGCAGACAGCCATTTTTAAGTCTCTCCAGAGATACTCAATTGGGTTTAGGTCAGGACTCTGGCCGGGCCAGTCAAGAAAGGGCACAGAGTTGTTCTGAAGCCACTGCTTTGTTATTTTTAGCTGTATGCTTAGGGTCATTGTCTTGTTGGAAGATGAACCGCTTAGAATTAACACCAAAAAGTTCAATCTTCATACCATCAGACTAGAGAATCGTATTTCTCATAGTCTGGGAGTCCTTTATGTGTTTCTTTTTGCAAACTGTATGCAGGCTTTCATATGTCTTGCACTGAGGAGAGGCTTCCGTTGGCACACTCTGCCACGGAGCCCTGACTGATGGAGGGCTGCAGTGATAGTTGACTTTGTAGCATTTGCTATCAAGAGAAGAAGCGCAAATGACAAAAAAGCACTATATAGTGCATTAAAAGGTAAACTTCAAAATAGTATAAGTTAGACCCAAATGTCCAATTTTAATAGTAGAGTATATTCAAACATGCTCAATAGTGTAGAAAACTGTGAAACCACAAAAAACAATGATAAAACTGTGTGTGATAATCTACACCATCCAACTTATGTGCTTACCAGAGCACTTATGAGTTAAATCCTTGATATAATGGCAGGAATGGCAGTCAGAAGTAACTCTTCTCAATAGTATGAAATCAACACAGATGAAGCCACAAACGATCGATCACAATGTAAGGTAGTGACACTTTAAATCTCCGTCCAAAATCACATCATTGCACAATTGATATTCATATGAGAAAGAAAGCTCATAGTGTAAAAACATTTCCAAATTTATTAAATGAATAAATAAGAATATACTCACAAAAGTATATTTTTAAAACGTGTGCAAATGGAAAAAAGTATAAGATGGCAGTGATCCAGTTAGCTATTGTTTTCTGACTTTGTAGCATGACACACTGGGTTTGGACATTACATAAAATGGCGTCACGAACAGGATGTGCCTCCTGCACCTCACAACAACTAGATCCAGTTTTCCCGCCTTTTTGAGCTCCTTGTTTCCAGAATTCTCAGCAAGAAAGACTTTTCCTGGGCTCAGAAGAGTGACCAGCCTATGAGGGATGGCTTGGTGGGCGTTCAGGCTCCAAAAAGGTAACCCTTTTTTGCCTATATAAAATATGGGAACTGTATGATAAGAGAGACAAAGAGAAACGCTGAGGTGTTGTTTAGAGCATCAAGTGAGTTCAGAGCAAGTGCACATGGCAGCTAACCCAAGGGAGGTACTAGAAGCCACTCCAAAGATGGACTTGAAAGATACAGAAGGGACCATGCCTAAAATGAGACTAGTGGGGAGGAAAGTGACAGGCCGGCAACTCATCTTAGTGACCCCAATGATGGAAGTGGTGACTCTGGGGATTTTTCCCTACCTCACTTTCTCCTGCCAAGAGTCCAGGGTTGTCAGAGAGCCAAGGAGACCCAAGGCAAGTAACAAATGTACCCGGTGTGGTACGAGCTATTTTTTGGGTCTAGTGAGTAACCCTGATGCATACTCCAGAGAGGAGTATACTCAGCCAATCATACACTTAAATGTCATCAAGGCTGTGCTATGCAAGGAGGAGAGTGTGCCAGCTCTACAGGTGGAACGAGAGGAGCAGCCAACAGAGGAGCCGTGATCCAGCCTGAGCCTACCCAAGGGAGGTAACACTGACACTCCTACAATCGCAAGTAGAGGGAGAAGTCTGTCCCAAGGGCGCGAATGGCTGTCGGGCACACCAGCACCATAGCCAGCAGTGGGAGAAAAGGCCGAGAGCCCAGACATGGAGCAAGATGCTAGCTTCATTGTGGCAATGTCTATTAAGCCATCCCCGTTCAAGAAGGAGAGCTCTAAGAGGAAGGTACATGAGGGAGTAACTTATTCAGGGACATAGAGGGCATTAAGGCGAGAGCCCAAGCCACAGCATGTACACTTATGCAGGTTACAGGGGATACTTCTAAGTAAGGGTCTGCCACAGGAAGTGATCCAGAAAGTACCATCAGTATCAAGTGGTTTAGCCCTTCTACTTCTTCACCCGATATCCCTCATTTTGGGCCACCTACCATTTGCTGGGAGATCCAACCTGTTTGCTGGCTTTTGCCAGACCTAGCCCCATCATGCACCCATGGAAAAGTCTCTAGGGTGCAGAGACTGATTAATTATCAGGTTTTCACTAAATGCGGTTTATATAAGCCATACGCCTCTAGGGCAGTTTATGATTTTGTTGCAGAACATATGGAAAACTGGTTGGATAGGGAGATTATTCACAAGTCTAAGCTGGATTCCCAGTGCTTAGAGAACCCTGATGCATGTAAAAGGGCTGCCGATAGGCAATTTATAGAAGCAGTAAAAGATACGTGGTCGTACGGCCGTACCATCACCCAGCACTTTGTTTATTTGGCAGGAAAATTCACTCCAGTACCTCATCTATTTTCAATCTATTTCCAGGGGCCTGATGGTAAAGTGGTGGAGAACTCTCATCCCCTATATTACACCTCCTTTGAGGAGACAAGGGACTCCTATGGCACAGACTAATAGAGGCCTGGAACTGTATTATGACTCTCAGAGACTGTTTTTTTCTTGGTTTTACTCTGAGGGGAGGATTGTGGTTGGCCCTTCGCAATTCAAATTTTCTATTTGCAAGTTGGACAGTTTAAAGTGAAAAGAAAGCACATAAAAGCTGTTTTATTCCCCTGTTTGGTCACTCTCTGTGTTATGTATGTGATTATAACATACGAAGCATTTAATGTTGTTTATTTTGTGATTAATTTATGGTATATGAAGAAATATGCTATTTAAGGAGAATAACTCAATGATGAAAGATGGAATAGTAATTCTAATAATTGATAATTTGAAGCATTTATGAAGATTATGTTTTTTTGCTAGTTAATTAAACCGTTTTTCCAGTTTGTAAAGAAACTTGTATAAGTCTAATTTTTTTAGGTATTGCAATATATGCAGGTTCACAAATGGTAACTGAACTAGTAATGATGGGTTCTCACTTTAAGGCAGCTCTAATGAGCAGTATATATTAATAATTATTCATTATTAATCTGACACATGGTAAGTTCAATCGTATAATATTGTTTAATAATATGATTTACTCAAAGGGAATTTTACTATAATATTCATTAGTCCTCCACTTTCTAGGTACATCTAAGAGTGTTTAATATCCATTATAATGTGTGGTGTATTAGCAAGTCCAATTTATGAGTTGTAATTATTTGTCATAACCCTAGGGGTTGCAGATACTGTGAATGTGTAGGTTCAGCATCAACCCGGTACAGTTTTGTCGTGGCTTCCAGGCTGCAGATGTCTCATGTGAAGGTTGTGCCTTACTGAGGCCTTGGGGAAATGGTCCCAAGGGGTTTTAGGACTCCACTCTGGCCCGTGACAGGACAATAGCATGACACCCTGGGTTTGGACATTTCACAATACCCATTCAATTCTGTGCTGCTCCCAAAACCCCCCTACCATACTGTGCTTCCCCTACAAACCCCTCACATACTGTGCTTCCCCTACAACCCCCCTTCCATACTGCCCTAAAACAACCCTCTCACACTGTGCTGTCATAGACATATGTATTCTATTTCCCACTAGGGCAGAGAAAGAGTGTATCAGTGAACTGTGATTATTCCTGTGATAAACAGAACAATCACCTTTTATTTATCAAGTAAAATAAACCTTCCAAAAAAACAAAAAAGCAAAAAAAGGTTCTAAGATAAAAGTTCTGTTTTAAACAGATTCTTCATAGTTTGCACACTGTACCTGAATAGGTGACTCCTGCAAATGGGTACAGCTATATACAGTAACTATATTCCAAAAAGAAAGCATTCCCACACTCTGGACTCAAACACCACATCACCCAGCTTCATTGGTGAAGCACTTCCATGACATGTTGTGGTGTAACCACAACCAATTATACATTTTAAAAAACCTCTCTAACTAATTAAATATGCTTTGCTCCTTCACACTCATCAGAGATATCCTGTGTATTTACCTGGATTTATGAAGTCAAATACTTTGGAACACACTGTACCTGAACAGATGACACCAGCATACTTCCCATAGCAAAAGTTGTTGGAATTCCACCGATGAGAGCAGTGTCCTAGGTTTGATTCATTTCCGCTGCAGAACAAAATATCCCACATCATAGTAGTATTGTGTTGGCCAGAGAAATCACCACCATGATATGAGGTTGCATATCCACAGCCCAGTTGTCTGCATACCACCTGTGCAGCATTCAAATTCCAAAAGTAATCACACACAGCTCCCCAGGCTCCATTGTGATAAATTTCTACCTGGCCATCACAGCTACCAGTTCCACCAGTCAGTCTTAAGGTTAAATTCATGGGAACTGCAGTAGAGAAAGAAACAGTTATTTATGCAGTAAAATACATTGCATCAACATTTTGGTTTTTTTTTATTTCAGTTTGTTTTTGAATTTATTTATTGCTTTTTTATTATCATTTTTTTAAAGTTAATTAGTTAGTTAGTTAGTTAGTTAGTTAGTTAGTTAATATAGTTAGTGGGACTGTGCGAGGCTGACATCACTACACTTCATTGGGGGAATGATCCTCACTTTCCATGAGTTTGCATCCTACTTCTATCCAACAGACTACACCACACAACAAATTCAACAGCGATCACCCTCTACCTGCTTAGTCAATAAGGAGAAATTAATTTGTGACTATTTTGGCGATTGTAGCGAGGTGAATTCATCCTTTAGTCAATAAGGCCCATAGATGTAAAATGCACTAGTACAATAACCAATCAGATACTGTTTTTTACTGGAGCATGACTAATCAAAGCAAAGTGCTGACTGATTCTGTAATAATCCTCTGCAGGAGGATACATTGCCATCTACATTGCTGTTTTACATTTTCTTCTACTGAATGTTATTTACTCATCAGAGAACTTTTGTTAAAATTAGCATTGGCAACCATTAATGAACTGTCAAGCTTGGATCACTCAAAGAGGATTATTTAGAGGCATAGATGCAAATGTGCACTAATCAAAGAGATATTTATTTTAATCAGTTTAATTTGCATATGTCTAATCACATATGCATTTGTAAGGCAAGTGGTGCTCCTGCTGGTTGACAATCCTCCTATAGTTCTCTCTGTGCTTTGTGTCCCTTTAACAACCCTTGCTTTTTCCTCAAGGCAGTTAGCTGATCTTATGTATGCACATACTGTATGTATATTTTCATTTATATAGCACCACTGTACAGTCCAACAATACAAATATAATACAGACAAGAGAAACTGCTTGTATTGTTGGTTTCTGAAACTCATCCTGTTAGTGGAATAAATCCACTGCAGGACTGAAATTTATTGCACTAGTCTTCCTGACCTTTGTCCAGTGTCATCCTTTGACTTTAGATTGCTGGATCTTCTGCACAATTGTCTGCCTGGTTACCACAACATGTGCTGAATTATGGTTGTTCTGGTTAACACACTCCTTTTTCAGTATTTTCTGTGGTGCAGCTCCCTAGGATGCTTGGATAGCCTCCATCATAGATCCAGAAGTGGCGAGTGGTGAGTGGTCTCGCTGAGACTGGAATCCCTTTAAAGCGTTCGCTGATGTCCGTGTGCAGGATATCAGCGAGCGCATAACAGTGTGTGCGAAGTGATGCGAAGGATCTGGAGGTCACTTCGCACTATGGTGAATTCCCCCCTTAATGGTAAGAAACAAATTTATGAGATAAGCACATATACAACTACACTTGTAAATAGGATTGGCTCTTACCTTCTTACCTTTACATCATTACCTAAAATACGCTATATAGTCTCTTTTATAGGTATTTTGAAAAAAAAAACACCATATGTACTATTTTTAAAAGGACTATATAACAAGAACACTACTTCTATGATTCCTTGATTTTATTTTTGTGCTATCTTGTATTAAGCTTTGTAATTTGATACCTGAATTAGGGAAGCGCAATTATTTCTTTGTTGTTTTTTTAAGTCTTACCATCTAATTTATTTTCTATTAGACTACCTTTAACTGGTAATAAATAGAAGCTAATTCAGATTTAATGAGATACAGTATTCTACTTTCAGAAACAGGGGACCTCTATGGGAACACTAGTAAGGTCTATGTCATTCGACTTGAGCAAAGGTTTGTGGCTATAAACTCTTTAGACTTCATTTATCCTTTCACAACTGGGAAGCTAAATGGAAAACAACAACCAATGTACATGAAAAAAAGGAAGCAACTCTGGTAAAAGAAATATTACTGACCATTGTATGATTCTGGTGAATAGGCGGTAGAACCTGTTGGTGGAAGAATATTGTTTTCAAAACATTAATTTGCAAAAAAATCTCATCACATCTCTGGAAATCTACAGGTAAATATAATTCTATTAAATCACAGTAACTCAATTCATGGATTGAACTGCGAAAGTGTTTTGTGGTCAAGTCACCATCATTTATGGTGTGTATACACATTTTTCTGTTTTA
>WMED01018421.1:0-12711 GCA_019650415.1 Pipa parva | reverse complement strand
TTTGTTACTCATAATATGATTGCAGTTGTATTTCTGTATGTGATAAAAACATCTGACAAAAACACAAAACCAGAGGGCAGCATATCATATGAAAATATGATATTTGTGTCATTCTCAAAACTTTTGGACATGACTGTAGTCTCCTCGTAGAGAAAGGAATGAATCTTGGCAATGTTAGATGAAAAATCAATAGTTTTTAGCAGTCATACTGTTGTGATTAGAGGAGAAGAGAGAAAAGTCAAAAATGAACCCAAGGCAACCTACAGAAGTTTCTGTTACTGATCACATTATCAAATGTAATAAAACATATGGGTGTAGGGTCAGGTCTAGGAGGAAAATAATCACTTGTATCAAGATTTAATTTTAGGTTGAGCAGATAACATCACCCAAAGAAAGTCTACAGGGAGAGCAGGAGGGAACCAAGACCAGCAAAATAAAAAAAAATCGTGTGTGTTACGTCCCTGTTAACTACACATAGAATAACCCCTGTAGTGCTTGCGGATCTGGAAAAAGTGGATTCTCATAACAAAACTGTTCTTTGTGCAGCACAATCTTCTATTTGTGGGTTGAAGGTTTCTAGATGTGTCTGGCATAACCAATTTCCAGTAAAATATAAAGAAATGTAACAACATCTTTGTTAATTGCTTAGGGGGAATTAATTTAATTATTAAATATCAGAACTGGTAATTGAGGTACCCCTGTTGAATTGTTGAACAGTCTCCACTGGTGGCATTTAATACATTTGCCAACTTCATTAAATAACAGGAGTGCAAGTTTAATTTCTAACTTTTTCATCCCTTACTGCTAATTGCTGTGCCCTCTGCTGTAAAGTAACTTGTCCGAATGTTGGCTACCCTGATGGGACACTGCTAAGAATACAGTCTAGAAGATTCTGAGAGGAGAGGGTACATAGTAATTAACATTCTATTCCACTAACACCAGAAAAATACAGTTGCAGTATTGTTTGGCATGGCATTTATTCCTATGCAGTACTTGTAAAAATGTGAAAGTTGACTTCCTGATCGTTTAGTGCGGTTTCTGTCTCTGCTGGTTGGTGCTAGATTGGGCTTTCTCGGAGCACTTTGTATTCTCTTTACTTCCATAGGAAATAATAGGACTAGTTAGGGGTTTGTTTACCTTACAGATAAAAGATGACTGCAATCTCAAGGAATTAAAAACAAACTCAAAATATTACATATCAGAAATGCCAGATTTTGTACTATCTTTTTTTTTTTTTTACCACTATTATGTAGAAATAACTGAAATGCCAAACTTTTTTTTCTTTTTCTTTTTCTTTTCTTTTTCTGGTAATACTGGTCCTTTAAATCATATCGTTAACTTGTTATACAAATAACACCTGTTTTATTTTTCTGTAGGGAGCGGATCCCTCCTATCCACCTGGTGCACAACAGGGTTTCCCTGGGGGACAATTCCCCCCTGTTGCAGGAGGGGGAGCATTCCCACCAGCATCTGGTGGTGGTTACCCACCAGCAGGAGGATATCCAGCCCCTGGGGGCTTTCCTGGAGCATGTCCACCTGGGGGAATGCCCTCATACCCTGGTGGTAAGTTATCTAGTGGCTTCTTCACAGCTGCCTCTCTTCAGAGCATTTAGAAAGGAAAAAACCCCACTTCATAGTGCTGGTTGGTTGTGTTTGAGATGGTGTTTTGGAGGTCTCTGTGTAATATAGGCACTGGGGGTATCGGGCATCCAGGGGGGCTGTAAGTTTTCAGCAGGTATATCCTTGCAATGCCAGATGCAGTCAGCTGTGAGCCCCTTCTTACACAGCGAGCGTTAAATGCTACATTTTGTGCTTGGATACACAGTTATTTTTTCGGCACCCCAAGACTCAGTACGTAATATTGCTCTGAATTCAGGATTCTCTATAATGCAATACATGCTCCCTGGATAAGTGCGAGAGAAGAACAGAATAGTTTGTGACGGTACACTTTCTACAATGTATTGCAGAGCAAGTTTTTAGCTTCAGTTGTTTCCTAGTACACTAATGCAGGTGGATGAATTTACAGCCTCCGAATTGACTACATATTATTATTTTATTTTTTTTTATTATTTTTTTTTAGATTAATTTGGTCATGAGCTATATTTGGACTTCATTAATGAACTAAGCTAAGCACTTTCACAATCGGCACTTTATGCCTGGCTAGCATGTGTTGTGTGAGTGATGTAGTTAGTATTAGGAGGGGACAGGTGTTTTGTGTAATTTTGTGTTTGTTTTGTATTTGCTTTGGATATGTATTTGTATATCTAATTTAAATATTGATTTCATGTATGTTTTTGTAATTGTATTTATGAAGTTCTGGTGTAGAAGCAGGAGAGTACCCACTCCTTATTTGCTGATATTTAATACTGGCACCTCTCGCTTTGGAATGTTGTACTATATTTAGTTGTTGAACATTTTGAGTGCACACAATGTGTGTTTCTCTCTTGTATTCTGCTTCCTTTGGTTTTCATTACTAATAGTTATTGTACACCACAACTGTACTAGGTGGGTTTCAATTAGTTACATAGTGCTAATCTATTCATTAATCAATAAAACAGAGGATCCTACTTCCACACAGCTGCTGTAGTTTTTAAAGGTCACTTTGAATCCATCCGCACATATGCATATATAAATTGAAGAGGAAAAGCAGTGCAAACCAATGTAGTGTAACTACTGTGCTATTTATTTAGTGCATCATGACATGTTTTGGGTGTACATACCCTTTCTCAAATGATATCATTTGTTACTATATAAAAAGTGGATTTACACGGTAAATCCAAACTACATTATATGTATGTTTGGCCTTTTAATTGTTGCTATTTCCTTTTGTTTCTGTAGCACCAGGCTTCGGTGCACCTGCTGGCCCTGCAGGTTATGGTGTTCCTCCTGGGGCACCAGGTTTTGGAGCTCCCTCTGGCGTCCCAGGGTATGGTGGACCTGGTTTTGGTGCCCCAGCTGGTGGATATGGAGCTCCTAGTCCAGGAGGTTATGGAGTACCCCCAGCTGGTGGGTATGGGGCACCTGGTGGAGCACCAGGGTATGGTGGTTTTCAACAGCCCTCATCTCAAAGCTATGGATCAGGAGCACCCGGTCAAGTGCCAGGACAAATGCCAGGTCAAGTGCCAGGACAAATGCCAGGTGAGTATGTAAATAACATGGGAGCCTTATTCTGATTCTTGGGAACAGGAAAAAAACATTGTGCTCTAGAAGCACACTATATAGAAGTTCAAACTAAAAAATCTTATGGAGTTTTATTATGATTAATCTACTAAACACCCAACAGCAAGTGTGTTCTTTCTAAGCAACCAAATGGATTACATTATCATTTATTGCAAAGCAATATAATGCTGCCAGTACCAATATGCCTGTATTATCATTCATATTTTGTTACACCTTTTAAACTTTGATCCAGCTGGAAAATGCACACTTCTTTCAGCTTTCTTTTTCTTGTAGATTGTACAGTCTTGAAGTATACTGTGCTAAATATCCAAGCAACATTGCACTTGGTCCGTGATTTTTATTTTTATTTTTGCAGTGTAATTTACTGTTAAGCCACTCTCCAACTTTGAAATGTTAAGTTTCCTTGGCTCAGTGACTATGGCAGCCAGCAACTTTATTAAATAACACACTGAATTAACATTTATTTTATAATTTCTAATTATTTTAAGACTCTAATTTCCCTTTCAAGCTCTCTTTCAATTTAGACTTTTTTGTCTGAAAGCTAAGTAATGAGAGAGCAGACTTGAATGAAGTGCAAAACCGTTTCAAACAATCAATATGAAAACTTTTTGTTCGTCTTCTAAAGATCACTTTAAACTAATTCACTAATTTAAACAGGAAGTACAAAGCCCTTCCCACCCACTTTTATGTTTATTTTTTAATAAACCTATAATGAATACCATTTTAAGCAATTTTTAGATATGTAAGTGTAGATTCAAAAAATGCAGAGGGAAGTGGGCCGAAGAAAGAGGGAGTGGGAAAGGGGAATGAGAGGGCAAGAATCTAGGTTAGAAAATGTGTCAATGCCCAGTTAATCGGTAATAGAAATGTACAGGTAGCTAGTTTTAAGAGAAATTCCCCTGCATAGGGTTTCACAAAAGTGACTTGCACTTGGTATTCTAAATTACATAAGAACTCCTAATATGTTATATAATCTGAGTATATGCCAAAGTGAGTCCGTAGTGGCAGGAGACGTGTATGGCTTAGGGCAAGGCCCAGGATTTGTGATATGGCAATAATATTCCGCTATGGAAGAAATCAAAGCAGATAAGGTTGCCTTTCTATACAGCGAGAAAAAGGTTTTTTTTGTTTTTTTTTTTTGTGGTTTTTTTTTTAATGAGTAAATGTAAACGTGTAAAACAGACAAAAAGTTGAATTCAAGGCTCAAATGAACAAGGTATGTAGGGAGAATTCAGGAATAGCTACTATGGCCTAAGACATTTTTAAGATGTCAATATAATTCATATTTTTTCAGGAGATATTCAGGGAAATTCATCATTAGGGGACAATTGTTTAAAGAGATCTAGTAATCCATAGCCACCAATCAGTAGTTGGCATTCACTGGTATAAGGGAGCTAAAATAATGAAACCAACCTCTGATTGGTTACTTTGGGTTAGTAGACCTGTGTAGAGAACATTTTTTTGAATCCTTGTGTTCAAGCAGCACTATGAAGCTGCCTGGGGTTCACAGATTTGCATTAGGGATTTAGTAGAGAGGCCCAAGTCCAATTTGTGTGCTGATTAAAACTTCCTAAAATGTTCATGTGTTGAAGGGCATAGTTGTGACCTAAAAAGCCTCCTGGTATATTAAGCATACTTAAAATGATTGCAGTATTTGAGCATTAATTGTCATACACATCTTAATATTTCTCTGGTTTGTCTTGTAAGCAGTCTGCAAATGCACTAGTTGGATCCTAATGGTGGTGCCATGTTTCCCCAGCCTTGAGTTTGAAGCAAGGCTTTAAAGATAAAGCAAGTGGGACATGTAACTGTACTGCCAATGCTGTAGCACTAATAGAGAGAGGCTTTCTATAAAAGTAAAGCCGTATTGAAGTCTGGCACTCTTACTACTTTTATAAAAATAAACATAATTTACTAAGGAATTTCTTCTCTATGAAGTGCCCCTTTAAACCCCACCTTCCTTTAATCTCTGTCAGCATGCTGATATGTATGTAATTCTTCATTTATAGAGCGCTGATGTATTACGCAGCGCTTTACAGAGATTCATCATTTACTTCAGTCCATGCCTATGGCGCTTACAATATAGATTCCCTATTCAATCACACACATATGTATGTTTTTTTTATGGTGGGAGGAAACCCACACAGGTGTGGGGAGAACATACAAGGTGAAGTCCAGGGTTGAATTGAACTCAGAACCCAATGCTGCAAGGCAGCAGTGTTGATCACTGAGATACCACATTGCCCATATGTTTCACTTGAAATGCAAATCCCAAATGGAGTGAATAGAAGTGTTAGTTTACAAATTGCTGAATTCTATGACGCAAACCACTATAATTTATACACAACACAAAATGGATTATTCCATAGGAAACAATGGATACAATTTTTCCAGCTCAGCTACAAAATAGCCAGTAAGGTCTTAGATCTGTCACAAAGGCTACATCAGATAATGTTGTAGTAACCACCTCCCCTTCAATAAGATAACAACAAAAACAAAACTGAATTACTCCTGAGTTTATTCATTAACTTAATCTTAATGTTCCCCTGCAAATGTTTATTAATGGTTGAGTAGGCAGGAGCTGTGTCTGTTTAGAACCTTGCACAGGTTTTGTGCTCAGTCCTATATATAGCAACGTTTATATATAGAATTTGATTCACAGCTGAGCTCATTTATTAAAACAGGCACATGATGATCAAAGAGAACAGCTGATCTTTAGCTCATTGTACCGATTAATATATAAATGGTTCTGGGGGTTCACTGTACTTTGCACCTTGTCCATGAGCTTTAAAGTTGACTGTGTAAGGGAAATAAATTTGCTTGCCAAGCATATGACAAAGGAAGACTGCTCAAAATACACATTGCATAATTTTCCAGTATTTCAATGATTTTTCTTTTAAATTTAAAATGGAAATATGTTTTATGGATTTGTCATTATATGCATTTATTTAAAATCTATTAAAATGAAAAACCTTGTGGATCATAAGTTTGTAGACAGAAGGCTACAAATCTAGTATCGTTACTTCTCTGGCTGTGAAAACACATTTCCTTTAGACGATTTTCAGTGTACATTGGAAGGTGGTTACAGGCTTCCTGTGATATGCAAAATCACATATTTGCCTAAAGAACTCAATGGTTTTCTCCATTCTTTTGTAAAGAGATCAATACTTGTGTAACTCCTAAGACGCAAAAAAGAATTATTGCGTATACATGCGAATTTGCCAGATAAAGACAGTCGCAATAGGCTGCTACTGTCGCAGTTGCATCTTTATAATGAGAATATTGTCACAGTCGCGACTTTATTATGGGAAAATTGTCGCGACTTAACAATGGGGAAATTGTACCGGATTTATTATGGGAATTCGACAGTCGAATTCGCACCTTAGTGAATAACCCCCTAAATGTGCTGTACAAGCAAAGGGTATTCCAATCCTTTGTTAGTTAATAAATATTTATCCAGTGTTTGGTGTTTCCAGTATATCTCTTGTCTGTAGAAGTCTCCCTGAATATGTGATGATACCACACTGTATTACTACAGTGTTATAGGAAAGAGTAAACTGTAATTCCTGTCACACTGAGAATAAGTAAAAAGACAAAACTGAGAATAATCTTGCTTACCTTTCCTTTTTTCAGGTGGATATCCTAGTGGGCCGGCTCCTGCACAACCCGCGGTAAGAACACTTGTTGGTGCAAATCAAATTTCTCCTCAGAATTTTGACATTTCAGTAAAGCATTTCAAGCTGTTCCATTCAATTATAGAAAATATACTGAGGAAAAAAAATCCCTTTTTAATAGTAGTTTGTATGTTTGGTTTAAACGCATTAATATTTGCCAAAGAATGATTAAAGCTGTAAGGATCTATGATGACAATATATTCCAAATTGTTTGGAAGAATATTGGGTAGCTTTTTTTAACCGTTCCTTTTTTTTTTTTTGTTGGTGAATTTGGATGAATGATATAAAAAAGGCTTGTTTTTAATAGTATTTTGTTTTTAAAGTTCTGGCCCTTTACAGAAATTATTTTTTGACCTCCTTTAATTCTTTTTGGCCACTTTAAAAGACTTTTTTTTTTTTTTTTTTTTAAGAAGCAGGGAGTTGTCTTAGCTGAATTCTTTTAGCATTCAGCTAAGACTGTAGTAAAAGAAGCAAACTCCCTGTTTATTTTCTGCTCTGATGCCCGAATTTAATATCGAGTCTGGTTGGGCGGGGCTAAAAGGATGACTGACATTAAAGTTCCTCCAATCACATCCCTTAAATCATGATCTAGCAGGAATCTGATTGAAAGAGCTGTATAATGTCAATCATCTTTTAGGTTCGCCCAACCCAACTTTTGATTCAAGTCAGGCATTGGAGCAGAAAAGAAGCAGAGAGTTTGCTTCTTTTACTGTAATCTTAGCTGAATGCTTTCAGGATTCAGCTAAGACAACTCCCTGCTTCCTGAAAAAAGTCTGATAAGTGGACCTGATAGGTCCACTTTAATGAAGGGAACACTACTCTCATCTAGCTGGACTGGCTTTGCCATCTAACACTTTACTGTGTTACATTCCAGAGCAATCATGGACAGAGTGGGGATTTGTTAATTAAAATGTGACATTTGTGTATGTACTGTGCAAGCACACACACATTCATATACCGGTGACATCCACAGTAACAAGGAAATATAAGTTAAGGTTATTTTGCTCTAGAACAGTGGTTCTCAACCTGTGGGGTCATGACTCCTTTTGGGGTCAAATTACAATTTGCCAGGGGTCGCGACCAGTCACAGATAAGGGGTCGCGACAAATAAAGGTTGAGAACCACTGCTCTCGTAGTAGACCAACAAGTAGTTCCCCTGAGTGCACAGACTGACATGACACCATAATCACTAATGAGTCTTTTGACCGTTACCATGGCTGATGGTTAGTGTGTGTATATAATATTTTTGTCTGTATGTATATGTGTATATACTGTATGTAATGTGTTGTATTTGTGTGAAATCAGTGCTGTATTAACATATACTCATAACTCTTTACTATATGCTTTTGGTTGAGAGGGAAACATATCCGATACCAAACATGACCAACCTCTAGTTGAATATAATATAAATCAGAAATGTCTTATATCTATAAGGTGGTGGGATGGAGTAATCCCAGTAGGTGGTTCATGCAGTTGAAATAACGTATCCAAAGAACAAATGATATTTCCTGTTATTTGTTGTCGTTGAGTATTTAATCTACTAAATAATGCTCTTTAGTTCTTACTCTAAGATATTTATAATTCTAACTTCCTTTCATTATTGTGTTCCCATCTGCATTTAACATATTACTAAACTGGGTATAAAGACTGGTGGATAAAGGTGACTGCATGTGTGTGAACTTTTAATAATTTTAGAATATATACGCTGATCAGCCGCAACATTTACAACCAATTGCTTCATATTATTAACATTAAGGTTGATTGGTGTATTTCAGAGAAAAAAATGGCAGCACTCTTTGAAATGAAACTATGAAAAAAAAATACAGTATGTTTTGGAGTAAGGCTTTGTTCTTTACAGAGGGACCTTTATCAAGCAAAATGAAACATTCAAAATAATTTTGTTCTTTGATATGCATTGAGCACATAGTTCATATTGTTAAAAATTTATATATTCATAAAACTGTATTGCTTGTAACCTGATGAAGGGAGGACAGACCTCTCAAAGGCTTGTCTAACTAAACGAACTGTTAGTCCAATAAAAAAGGTATCACCGAATATTACAATACTCATCTTTTTTTGCATCTGTGGACTAACATGACCACTCTATGCTAACATAAAATAACTAATATATATTCCTGTTATGTGTTGTTTTGATAAAGGCCCCACTAGAAGAGGAAACTGTTGATCTCTTGCTTTCACAGAACACTTTCTGAGTGCAATATTTTCTTCCTATAGTTGAATGCATGCATAAGAAATGACAAAGCATTAAGTGTATGTACATAACTGTTGTGGTTGCCAGATATGAACTTTGCTGTGAACACACATGCATGTAAGCCCACAATCTGAAAATTCACATTTATTACTTTCTAAACAAGAGAGATGTTAAGTATTCAAGCAATGTAAAACGATGAACCTATATATGCCAATAAGACAATATTTTTGTTTTCTTAACAAAGTTCCATTCTGAAGAATGTATGAAATATTTTTTTAAGGTTAAACTTTTGAATATTACAGTGATTTCCAATATAATCGCAGCGTAAGTTGTTTACTTTGTACTCTCCAGTAACCAAACCATTTTTTTTGTTTTTGTTTTATTGGCTTTAACTGTTGTCCGTTCAATATTTGAACTTGAAAGTGAACTGTATAATTTGTACAGGGTGTTTCAAAGGTATGGGGACAAATGGAAACCAGTGCTTAGGAACACCATCCTATGTGTGGCTTTCACAATGGCCGTGGTGTTGGACATGCCCCGCAAAGATTTGCCTTCCCTTAGCAACATGGCACACACAGGGAGGATGTTCCCAACCACCGTCTTACATTTATTCAGATATTTCCATACCTTTGGACCACCCTATATTTCCTTATGTTTTTGTATCCTTTAAATATAGGACATGTGTTGTGTGACTTCTCCTGTACATTTTTTTTTTTTCCTTTCTGTAGCCTTATGTAGGTGCAATGACTGCAACTCAGGGCACCATCAGACCAGCAGCCAACTTTGATGCTTTAAGTGATGCTGAGAAACTAAGAAAAGCAATGAAAGGATTTGGTATGAATTCTTTGACACTGTTTTAAAGTATAATGCCTTTCAATTGTTTTATTATAAAACTAAATGCAGTACGTATGCCCTTTTTTTCCCTTAGGAACAGATGAACAAGCCATTATTGATGTTGTGGCTAACCGGTCCGGAGAACAAAGACAAAAGATTAAGGCAGCATTTAAGACTGCTTATGGCAAGGTAAGTCCCTTTCACTTCCCGTATTTATTCATTGGGGTGTGAGCTAATGGCTGTTATTTTCTGTTCTGACTTCAGTTATAAAGAGTAGAAACTCTTATCACTTCAAGGGAGAGTGACTACAGAGAATGCAATAACCCACCAAGATGTGGGTGAAAGTAAATAATAAGCTAATAATTTTTGTGTTAATTATTTTTCTCTTTCTGTACTCCTTTAAATATACATTTTCTTTCTAAAGAAACAAGCCAGTCTTTATGCTCTGACAGTAAAAGTGTTGCCACCGACTGCATAAGCTCGGCTCTTGCAGTTAGCTACAAGGATAGGAAAGCAGGGTCTCTTGGGGTAAAACATTGTGAAAGTTGAGGAAGCACACTACAAAATAGCTCATGTAACGTTATAAAAAATAGACTGTGTGAAAGTCTGGTATTTCAGATCAGATTTCAGTGTTTCAGAAAGGTTTTGTGGAGCTACAGAGAGCTTACATATTATATGTATATTATTATTATTTTTTTTTTTTTAACAGGATTTAATTAAAGATCTAAAATCCGAATTAAGTGGAAATGTTGAAGAACTCATTATTGCACTTTTCATGCCAGCCACATATTACGATGCTTGGAGCTTACGCTATGCTATGAAGGTAACAGTTTTATTTTTCTTATATTATCTCCTCCTAATGTCATAACAGAGCAACCGAGATTAAATCTGAAAGTGTGTGTGATATGTGCTTGTTTGACTTTGTCGCTAAATAAGATAACTCAAGATAAGGTGTTTTCTCTACATTGTTTTTAGAATGGTAATTTCTAGCTTTGATGGAAGTTCATCAAACCTCTTTCATGTTAATTCAGAGCAATGGTTAAATCAATTGAGTAATTTATATGTATATTTTGCAAAATACTTTTTTTTACTCTTTTTTTTTTTTTTTAAAGACTTTCTGTTATAGTTAAAACTATTTTGACTTTCAGGGAGCAGGAACACAGGAGCGGGTGCTCATTGAAATCCTGTGCACAAGAACAAACAGTGAAATAAAAAACATTGTTGCCTGTTACAAATCTGAATTTGGCCGGGACATTGAGAAGGATATCCGATCAGACACATCTGGACATTTTGAAAGGCTTCTGATATCAATGTGTCAGGTCAGACTGAGAGTTTTTTTTTATTTTTATTAAGAAATCTATGTTTCTTCAGACGCTGGCTGACTCTGCCAACTGCCAAAATCACAGATGATCTGGTGTTGGCTTTCAGCTCAAACACCAGGCTATTTGTTTATGAACCAAACTTGGCAGCAAAATCTTAGCAGCTCCATCAATGCTTGGTGCCTATTTTTATTCAAATCAAAAAAAGGTTTAAATTATACTGGAAAAAAAAGGCGCTTTGTGGATAGGTGTTTGCCTATTCAAAAGATCAAACATGTCTGCAGTCAGCAAGCTATAAGCATAAAATAATGGCACCATTTAGATATTTGTATTTTTTTAACTGAATAACTGACATGTCAACCTACAGAGAAGTGTTCTCTGTTTGTTTGTGTTATTAAACATTTAATTTAGTTGTTATTGAAGTGTTGTCACAGTTGACTAATTCTGAAGAGATAGTGGTAGACTCTATCTTTTGAGCACTAGTAATTATTTGTAGGTATATTTTTTTGTATTTTTGCTTGCCTATTATCTTGGTAACAGTTTGCTGAATGATAGGAATAGAAGAATGAAGGAAAGGGAAAGAATTACATTTTTGTTTTTGCCACAGTACAAATGACATGAGACATTTTAGAATTTTCATCTTATCTAGTAACATTAACTTAGATGAGCGTCAGAATGTATTTTAATTGTAAGGCTTCCAGCTCTCAGGGCTTTAGATTTATTGCTTGTCAACTTGTCCAGAATGGGCTAGAATGAGTGCTTCTTACACAAGGGTACAAGGGAATGGATAGTGTTTTTTGGTTGACTAGGAGTCAGAACAGTTTTTCTGCTTTATCTCCTTTATTGGATTCTCTCTTCTCTCCTCAGGGGAACCGTAGTGAAAACATGAATGTGGACCTTCAGCAAGCCGAACAAGATGCCCAGCGCCTTTATCAAGCTGGAGAAGGGAAGCTCGGCACAGATGAGTCCTCCTTCAATTTGGTGTTAGCAAGTCGAAGTTTTCCCCAGTTGAAAGCTGTTGCTGAAGCTTATGCAAGGGTAACCAAAAGGCACACTTTTATCCTAAATGAAGTCTAAGAATCAAGCCAATAATCCTGCCTGTTTGACTTGCTCCTTCATCAATATTGACTCCATTGTAGCCCCATTATTAGTAAAAGTAACATTCAGCTGACACTTTAAAGGTGACTATAGTGCTGATATAACTGCACAAATACACATAAAACTCCTTTATACTAAGCCAATTGCTGACATAGTTAAAAAGAGAAAAAAAAACACGTTTAGGGAAGAAATAATACTTGCAGTTTGTTCCCTTAATTAGTTTTCCTGACAAAACCAGTAGTTATTTCATGTGACGCAGAATGATTGAGTTTGCAGCACTGAAACTACCGCACCAGGAAGTGTGTGTGTGTGACATGTACTGTCCAGTTTTCCTTGAAAAGGTTCCCTCCCCCAGACATTTTTGCCCTACTTACTACTTAGCACATGTGCACAA
>WMED01018420.1:0-12711 GCA_019650415.1 Pipa parva | reverse complement strand
TCCGTAAGTCTGCGACTGTTGTAAGCATCTGAATTGGTAGTGAATTTGTCAGATGGTAGAGTTTGTGGAGTTGTAGAAACTGTGAAAGGATGCAAATTCAGGCTTTTACGTGACTGTTCACCCTTTAATAAATAACCCTCTGTTTCATAATTCATTTTCTTTAAAGGGATGTAAGTCATTGAACCAAACAGTAACAGTCCAGTTTTTACCCATATAATTTCTAATGCTAAAGTAATTATATTTGCCATATTCATTAAAGTAAGTGTAATTATTATGGCCACATTTTGTAACTTCTCTCACATCTGAATAAGAAAAAATGAAAAAAACTTCTTACTAAATAAAAAGGATAAATAAAAATAGGACTCACAATTTGAGGAATTGCAAAACTTAGTTTATTCATAAAGAAAACAGAGTTATTTGTGTTATATGAATGTCTTGATTTATTTTCAGGATGCCAAAGTGTAACCTCTGGTAGTTGCTTCTAGACTTGATAAAGAAAAGTTATATCTGAGCAGGAATGACAAGACACCCACATAAGAGTACTTTTTTTACTTCTCCTACTTCCCCCAATGTTTGCGCTGTTAACATTGAAGTATGGCATTTCTTCCAAGCAAGTTAACAGAAAAATAAACTTTAAATATAATGGAACTCCGCCTCAATCTGATGAGAAAGCGATAAACTGAGGTTGCACCAAAGTTTCTAAACTCGGCTGATAGAAATAGCGCTAATCCAGTAGTTCAGTGGTGTTGAAATGTGGGTCTCCAAGACAGAGGCAAAACAGCATCTTCATGTCTAACATGTGGTGGTACTTTTAGGAGATGTAAAGAGTTGGCAAGGAGACAAATTAATGGGAGTTATTCATTAAATTCCAAATTGTTGCGTATAGGTGTGAATTTGCCAGATAAAGACAGTCGCAATAGACCTCTACTGTTGCAGTCGCGTCTTTATAATGAGAATATTGTCGCAGTTGTGACTTTATTAGGGAAAATTTGACGCAATCTTAACTTTACAAAATTGTCGTGACTTTACAAAGGGGAAATTTTCACGGATTTGCTGTGGGAATTCGTATTCACACCTTAGTGAATAACCCCCTCAGTGTATGTATAAAAAGACTTGTAGCAGAAATTGGAATTTTCTTACTAAAAGTATCATTTTCATCATAATATGGGAGAGCTCTATTAATGCTGTTATGTATATGTTAATAACCAAATTTACTAAAGTCAAAAACAATTTTTTAACGTTTTCGCCTGTTTTCCTCGGCGAAAATGGGCAAAAAGGTAGAACATCAAATTTTCAACCTTTGTCAGCCATTTTTCGCCCGATATTAGATTATTGTTTCTAATAGTCATTTTACTGATTATTTTCTTAATTTGAAGTGTACATTGGCCATGACAGGACTGATACAGAAACTGCACTGGGGCCCCCACTCCCAAAGCGAGTTTGCACGCAACGTAAGCACAGGTAAGTTACGGTTTGCAGGGTTTGTACCGTGGCCACTTAAATCCTGCCAAGGGCATGTTAGCAGCTTCACCTCATTTTATTGCAAATACCCTATGGAAATGTAACCGTCGGAGTGTAAAGAATGGATTCATGTTTAACAACCAATCATCTGTTTTAGGTGTTAAAAAAGCCATACATCTGGATTCTGGGTTGGATATAAAGTAAGAATAATAAAAAAAACCTTAGTATTACAGGGCTATTTGAAATTTCATTTGACTTTATAATTTAGTATGGAAAATTCACATTTTATGGAAAACATTACAATCTCATTTATTACTTCTAAGTCATAAAAAGCAATTTAGAATTTGCTGGGGCACTAACAAACTTCAGAGCTCCGCCAAACCTGAATGACATAGCAACCACCTCTCCCCTCCAATGCTTACCCCAGGGGCCGGCCACCTTGTGGGCTGAGAGAGCCATATACGCGCAGCTCTCTCAGCCCTTTTGAATGCGGAGCCGCTGATGTCACATAGGTGATGTCAACGGCTCCGGATTGGCTAGCAACCCGGGAGAGCGGAGACGTCACCGGCTCTGGATTAGCTAGCAACCCGGAAGCGCAGAGAGAGCTTTGTGTCTCTTTAGCGCTTGCTGGCAATTGGCAGGCAGACTGTGATGAGCAGTAATTGCATGTGTGCACCGCTCGTTACAGTCAAAGAGCCAGAAGCGGCCATCAAAAGAGCCACAGGTTGCCGACTCCTGGCTTACATGGCTGGAGGAACAAGTAAACAGTTTGTATTTCCTATTCTACAATCTTAAAGGGAACAATGTTCAGCATGATAGGACACAGGGGCTCAAACTATTCCTGTATGGCTGTACAATCAGTATTGCAAACAACGCAAGCCCTTTCCTGGAGCTAGCACCTATCAACATACCAACTGGATGAATCTGGACCTTTAATATAAACCAGTAGCACCTGAATATGCAAGGGTATGTGCACACATGTGTTTGGAAAGTTTTAAATGAACATAAATTGAAGTGACTTATAAATGTATAGAAACTCACTACTCATTAACTATGTATTTTGTCAAGCATTTGTAAAGCACTTTGTAATTATAGTGGAAAATCTGTTTATCTGAAACACGTGTCAGCTGATGAAACCACCTGCACAAAGTGTCTAAAAATAAATACACTAATTAGCAAAATCATCATGTAATTCATATGCGCACAGAACCACACTTTTACATTTAGACCAATTTCTGTAGTTTAGCAGTGTATACTGTGTGCTGCAAATGCATGTCAAATATGCATGAGATAGACATTCATTGGCACGCATACTAATTAAGTTAGTTTACATTTCCTTCCCTGCACTGATGGGTACTATATATGCTTCACTCTGTATTTCAATTGCTGAGAATTCTGCAATTTAACTGTGAAAACAAGCTGGAAATGTTCACTGTAACTAGGGGAATTTGCTGGAAACTGTCCCTACTTGCTTGGCAATATAGCCAGGGTACTGGGGTACCTAGCAGTATAACAGTGTAGGTAAGTTTATTTTTAATTGGTTGATGGGGGGCATGGGTGGTGGCTATATTGCAGTGGCAAGGGCCCATGGCATTTTTGGTATTGTCTGTCAACACCTAAGGCCAGGTCACACTGGCGTAAATATGCCGGCACATTTTAGAAAGATGCGTACTGAAAATACGCTGGTAAATTCACGCTGGCACATATTCAGGACATACTTACCCAACACAGTGTGAGCGCACCCTTGGCGTTTGCGACTCCTATCTGCCCACATTCTTTGTGTCGCATATGTATGCCCATTGAATATGCAACAAGCGTGTACACGCTCTTGTTTAGCGCTAGTGTGCAGGTAAGTTGCATAGGAATACACGGCATATGTTTTTCTCAAGTGCAGCATCTATGCCTTAACACATTTATGCCAGTGTGAACCTGGCCTCATACTTTTAATGCTGTTCAGTCTCTAGTCACTATAGAAGATAATGCACTGCAGGAATTTTACAACTTCCCAAGATTCCTTTTGTTTATCACTCGGTAATTAACTTAAGATAAATAATGTACTAACAAGGCAAAGATCTATGGGGAAAATCTGTATAGTTAAGATATCTGCTTTATCTGTTAAAGACATGTAAGGAAGAACACTTGCAAGGCAAAATTTAATAAAATCGAAAATACCAAAATGGATTTATTTTTACCGATATCGCAATATCGAGTTTATCAATATTGCGATAGAGAATCATTTTTCCCAATATCGATTTTACGGAAATCACATTGTCGGATTTTTTCCCCCGATATCGCAATAACAAAAATTCGATATGACGATATCAAAAATTCAATTGTAACTTTTCAATCTGTTTATTTCTACGGAAAATCCATAACATTGATAATTTTGATGGAAAATTTCGATATTGCAATACCGAAAAGTCATTTCCGATTTTTCGATCATTTTCACATTTTGCCAATTGAATTTTTCAGTCAAAAAGTTGAAAACGCCCTTTTCGACTTTAATAAACTCCGCCCTTTCGCCCATACTTTCTGTCTTCTGTACGGTTTCGTGAAAGCAAAGCAGATTGAGGCCCTGGTCTACATCGCAGCTGGAAGCTTATCATTAATGATTGTATACAGCGTGCATGCTATGTCAATCTGCTGTTTGAGAATCCACTTCAGTCAATAACTCCCATAGCCACTGATGCTAACAAGAGACCCATTTGATTTTTAACACTAACCACTTAAACTTGTATTTCAATTTGCCAGTAATTCACAATATGCATGGTTTGCTTGACTCTAACATGAATTCTACAAGCACACGTAAACGTCTCTTCCATACACTCAATCCAATATGCTATAAACCAATCCACACATGCAAATCTGTATTACATTCTATTCTACATTTCAGAAATCTTGATTAAGTGTCATGTTCACTTAACAATATTTCATTACATTTAGTTTCCACTGTCACATAGATTATGCAGTATACGGCAGCGATATTAACAAAGTGTGCAGATACGAGGCAATAAATGATTCCAGCACATAATGCTAGGAGAGTCCTGTTTTAAACAGAGACTGAAAAAAAAAAAGCTAATGCCCAACACTATTCATAGTCTATGGCACATACTTTGTACTAGGCCATCACAAACTGTCATCCAATATCCCATGGGTTTGGCACCTTCGGGTTTACTTGAGGAACTTCTCCATTTACCTAAGGGCATTAGCTGACATCGTCTGGCCACTTGCATTAGATATGATTACCCACTATACTAAAAGAGCTTGCAGCTTCTAAAAATAAAAGCAGTTCTATTATTATGACATCATGCATCTAATTAAATATGCAAAATATAGACCTCTGAGGTGGTTACACATAAATGAATTACATGCTCAAAACAAGCTAAATTGGAAAATCTTCAGTGACTAATTACAGATGTCTACAAGGCTTCAAATCTACAGGTTCAGCCCAAAGAAGCTAAGGACTAAATCAACTGCTTGACATTGCTTTAGGGTCTAGATGAATATATGTACCTGAGTGAGTCCTCCAAGGGATCCACATCAACCAACTATTACACAAAAATCTTGCAGATGTACCAATTATATTTGATGAGCATGTGGCAGCAGACAGATGCCTGAAGAGGAGGAGAAGTATAACAGCAGGCATAAGCAAAAAACGAACAGAAAGAAACTATACCAAGCACAAAAACTACACGACGGACAAAACGAAGCAGCAAAATGTTTTAAGTATAGGAAGCATGGACAAGCAGGGGTCTGATTGCCCAGCCAATGAACACGGAAGTAGTTAGAACAAGATTGGCAGTAGCAAAAAAATAAAAATATATAAAAAAATTCCCATGAAGTTAAAAGTGGCAAGCGGAAATGGAGGACAAGCAATAAAACAGATACCTGCTGGAAAAGTGGATAAAACGAAACAGATTACAGAGAATGTGTAATGGACAATAATGTTTAAGCATCAGCCTTTAACAACAGCAACAATTATTCAATTCTACTGTTTTCTTTTACATAAAGAATTACAGTCGAGATATATCAACAAAACTTGTTGGTTTTTTTAAAAAACATTTTCAAATCAAGATTTTTGATAAAGATCCCTACATAATAGATAGATACAGATAGACAGACAGATAGATAGATAAATAGATACAGATAGATAAATAGATACAGACAGACAGACAGACAGATAGATAGATACATACAGATAGATAGATAGATACATACAGATAGATACATACAGATAGATAGATAGATACATACATACAGATAGATAGATAGATAGATACATACATACATACATACAGATAGATAGATAGATAGATAGATACATACAGATAGATAGATACATACAGATAGATAGATACATACAGATAGATACATACAGATAGATACATACATACAGATAGATAGATACATACATACATACAGATAGATAGATAGATAGATAGATACATACAGATAGATAGATTCATACATACATACATACAGATAGATACATACAGACAGATAGACAGATACAGACAGATAGACAGAGATAGATACATAGATAGATAGATACATACAGATACATACATACATATAGATAGACAGACAGACAGACACAGACATACAGACAGATAGACAGAGATAGATACATAGATACATACATACATACATACATACATACATACATACAGATAGATAGATACATACAGATAGATACATACATACATACAGATAGATACAGACAGACAGAGATACAGACAGACAGATAGAGATAGATAGAGAGACAGACAGACAGATAGATACAGATAGACAGATAGATACAGATAGACAGATAGATACAGATAGACAGACAGACAGACAGACACAGACAGATACAGACAGACAGACAGACACATACATACAGATAGAGATAGATACAGACAGACAGACAGACACAGACAGACACAGACAGATAGATACAGACAGACAGACAGATACAGATAGATAGATACATACATACAGATAGATAGATACATACATACAGATAGATAGATAGATACATACATACATACATACAGATAGATAGATACATACATACATACAGATAGATAGATACATACATACAGATAGATAGATACATACATACAGATAGATAGATACATACATACATACAGATAGATACATACATACATACAGATAGATACATACATACATACATACAGATAGATAGATAGATAGATACATACAGATAGATACATACAGATAGATACATACATACATACATACATACATACAGATACATACATACATACATACACACATACACACAAATACAGACAGACAGACAGGCAGAGATACATACATACAGATAGAGATAGATAGATAGACAGATAGATACAGACAGACACAGACAGATACATACATACAGATAGAGAGATAGAGATAGATAGATACAGACAAACAGACAGATAGAGATAGATAGAGATAGATAGATACATACATACAGATACATACATACATACAGATAGATAGATAGATAGATACAGACAGACAGAGATAGATAGATTTTTGTCAATTCTACATATGTACATGAGCACATACAATTATTGAAATTACGTTTCTCATCTCTCCAGCATACATGACAATAGGGATAGGAATATAAATTACAAGAACCAGTAGGCAAAAAGTAAAGTGCAGATAGATAGATAGATAGATTTATCTTTACTTTTAGATAGATCTGTATCTATCTATCTGTATCTATCTGTAGATAGATATGTATGTATCTGTATGTATGTATGTATCTATCTGTATGTATCTATCTATCTGTATCTTTACTTTTATCTATCTGATGACCTATGATTAAGTGCCCTAATGCACGAAACGCGTTAGGGGAGGCCACTATCTGATTTTAATTGTTTGTGGATTTACTTCATGTATCCTGCTTTTACTGCTAATTAAATAAATTTTTGTTTTTAACCGTTGGGAGTGCCGGAACCTCTTTTCTATTTTATTCAGCAGTCTTGGCATTGTTCCAGAGCACCCTGTCTTTTCATTAAAGAATTTCACAACATGGACTACCCATGGGATTGAGCATACCGACCAGTCTATTTCTTCATGTCAGGCTAGTTTATTCACTTCACTCCTGTAGTGGGTCTCATCATTGTTACTGATGAGACCCAACACCGTCGTGTCATCCGCAAACTTAATAAAAAGGTTGGAAGAGTAATGAGGAGAGCAGTCATGGGTGAGGAGAGTGAACAGAAGGGGGCTCAGCACGCATCCCTGGGGGGCCCCTGTATTTAGAGTGATGGAGGTGGATGTGTTATCTCCAACTCGTACTGACTGTGGTCTGTCAGTGAGAAAGTCTAGCAGCCAGTTGCACAGTGATGTATTAAGGCCCAGTCCTGACAGCTTCTGAATGAGTTGTTGAGGGATGATTGTATTGAAAGCAGAACTAAAGTCGATAAAGAGCATTCTGACATAAGTATCTTTCTTGTCCAGATGAGAGAGGGCTGAATGGAGGGCAGTGGAGATAGCATCATCCGTCGAATGGTTGGATCGATAAGTAAACTGATAGGGATCCAAGAAGGGGGGTAGGGAGGATCTAATGTGCTGCATGACAAGACGCTCAAAGCTCTTCATGAGGATGGATGTAAGAGCAACTGGGCGGTAGTCATTGAAAAAGGAGGGCGATGAGTTCTTGGGGACAGGGATTATAGTGGTGGATTTGAAGAAGACGGGGACCACAGCTTGACATAGTGAGGTGTTAAAGATGTCAGAATACACCTCTGCAAGTTCACTGGCACAGTCTTTTATAGCACACGACCAGGGATGTTGTCAGGTCCAGGAGCTTTGGGAGGGTTGATTTTGCTGAAGACTCTTCTTACCATATCTGTGAATAGTGAGAGCACATGTTCACCAGGGGGAGGGAAGGATTTGTGAGCCGGGGTGTGATCAGTAGTCTCAAACTGAGCGAAAAACTCGTTCAGGGCATTTAGCAGGGAGGGGGTGCTGTCACAGGTCTGTGAAGAGGGTTTGTAATCCATAAAGGACTGAATTCCTCACCACAGGTTACGTGTGTCCCCACTGTCAGAAAAACGTTGGGCAATCCTCATGGAGTACTGCTGACACCCTCCATAGTAATGCCCCCTTGACCCCACCCTTCTTACCCAAATGACAAACCTAAAGTTTCACAGGTAAACAAATGATCAGACCAAGATTAATGCATATATATCACAATCTACCACTGTCTAAGAGTGGACAGCTGCTTAGCACTACAATACAGTGGGTGCTGCCTTAAAATGGAGGGGTTCAAAGCTAGCAGCCCAAAAGGGAGGTGTTGCTTGTGAAACGGTCATCTGAAACCAATACAAATCAGGGATAAAACATGGAAGATGATATTTTAACAAGCACTATGTTGGAGAAACTGCCATGTCAGTCCAAATGGGATTATATGTTATATTATACTGTATGTTATGCCCTTACTGGTCCTTTAAAGATCAATAAGAGCGAGGGCTCATATGACAATCCCAGCAATAAATGCCGAATGTATAAAGTAATATTGGCTTCATTTCATGTATTGGGGTGTATGAGCTTTTCTTTTGGAATTTACAGTAATATTGCCCAAAACCATTTTAGGTCTATTATTTAGACCTAATTAATTGCATTTAACATAGTAGCAAAGTTTATAAGGATGAAAAATGACAAAAGTCGATCCATTTCAGCCTATTAACCTGCAATGTAAATGTAAATGGTTGTATAAATTCAGTTTATCTGTGTAATACCACTCCATGACTCTACCTGTAGCTAATAGTATAAATGTCTTTATTTATTCTACTATATAGATTAAATTATTGCACAATTAACAGCACTTTTGCAAATGACCGAGCAAGGCCGATAGATCAGATTCTGGACTGAAGATCCAGAACGTGCGAGAGAATATAAAACTGTAAGTGACCCACACAAAATATCTGAAACACAATCAGAATATCAAAACAAGGTCATCTACAATCAGAGTACAATAAAGCAACTAAGAGGATGTCAGCACAATTAGACAGAGGTCAGTGTTACAAGATCCTCTTTCCGGGGAAAAAAATGAAAACTTCTTTCAATTCAGACTTTAACACGTAGTGGTAACCTTATGTACATTATGCGGTCTAGCAACTAAAAGAGAAATTCATAGCAAATAAGTAAGACAATAGAAATACCAAAACCTTAGTACAATTCAGCATGCAAATAAAAAGTTGTATTGTGCACAAACTAATAGGATCTTTCAGGGGGTTATTCACTAAGGTGTGAATTCGACTGTCGAACTCACAAACAGCGGATTCCCATAGTAAATCCAGGACAATTTCCCCATTGTAAAGTCGCGACAATTTTTTAAAGATAAGATTGCGACAAATTTCCCATAATAAAGTCGCGACTGCGACATTCTCATTAAAAAGGTGTGACTGCAACAGTAGTGTCGTGAAAACCAGACCGTTGCACAAGCACAAAATTCACTCTATGGACCCCTCTCATAAGCCACTCCAGGCTCTCGGCACCTACGATGCCTCCATTTCAGGCCAGCTTTAACATTTGGGTTTTGTGAGTATTAGAAATAAATATTTGGGTAGCAGAATTTCAACCACAATTTGAGCAACCTTTATTAACAAAGAATAAGTCAAATAACCAACTTCTATTATGCTAATCTTTACCCGGGCATTAACAGGAGGAATCTTCTGGAGGGGCCCACACAACTCACCGAGTGCTTTCCTGAGCAAAGAAAAATATTCCCTGTTACCCTGTAGGGTCTTAGCACATTGTGTTTATGGATGGGGCATCCAATGCCTCAGATGCTAACAATACACAACACTCACTTTGTGAAATCTGTAGCCTTAAGGTTTCTGGTTCTACCCAGCTATCCCACAGGGAAACTCTCCCAGGATCTGCTGTTCTCTGTGCCGCAAGGACTACGTTCCACCCTGTTATCACATGCAGTTTTGCTCCAGTCACTGCCCAGACCAACAGGGCTACAAAGCCCTGGCCCCATCCTAAACAGGGAAACCACCCTAACACAACAAATGAGACAAAAACTAAAAATCAATCATTTTAGCTGTAATCTAATGCAAATGGTTTATGTAAAGGTCTAATTTTGTGTTCATTTACCTCTTCTCCAACTTCACATATACATAAAACTGGGCAATGTGCTTAACTTTTGACCAATGGTCACTTACTCATGAATCTTTTCATATCACTTTGTGTAACATTTGCCTTTAAAGTGTGAATTTGCCAGGATGTACTGCTCTAAATTCCTTGGTTTGATCTGCCAAAGTAGGAGGCTGCTGGCAAGGACTTGTTTAAGAGTAAGGCGACTGTACGCTCAAAAGACAAAGAAAATATGGTGACCTAAGAAAAGCATTGCATAGAAAGGCATGTGAATAACAGTTGGAATGTAGGTGACTATTAGGACAACAACGGCACTGACCTACATATGTAAGTGGTAACAATGTCCTTCTTTATAAGCAATCCTGCCTATATAATATATATATATACTGTATATATATATGTGTATGTATATATATATATATATATATATATATATATATATATATATATATATATATTAAGCAGGTATACAGATGAGTGATCAATGGAGTGTATGTGCCATTGAGATTGTTGTTAGCAGTGGCGTAGAAATCCTGGAATTAGCTGTGCCTGGCAGGGTTAAAACTGTCAATGTTTTTATGTAGCTGGAGTTTGGGACCAGGGTTTGGGTGGGAAGGACACTCCTGCACTCCATCCCAGGTTTTCCCTAAATTGAATCACCTGATTAAAGCAGGTAAAAAGATCTGTGCTAGTAAGAATAGTAGAGAGAGAGAAAGAGACTGGAAAAGTCAGACAGGCTGTTGCAGCTCGGGTGTGGACCCATCTGATCAATCCGACTGGTAACAAACATAAAATAATTTTTGTTTTTGCTGATATTTACCAGGGAGACTGGAAAGCATTATCTGGATTTGTTATGATTTCTTTTTTTTTTTTTGGGCTGAAGAAAATCATGTTTGTTTCTGTTTTATGATCTGAGAAAACTTGTGTTTTGGAAAACGATTTATTTTTGTGTTCTGGATAATAAACTGGACTATACATTCACTTTTATTGTTAGCCAAGCGTGCCTATCGTGTTTTTGCCACATAGCACAAGATCCCGGTTATGAGACATATAAAAAGTATATGAGACAGAAGGAAAAATGTATTTAATTTTAGACATTTTTTCGCTAAATATCAAGGTTAGCCCACGACTTTGTCTACGTTATTAATTTTGGTCTGTTGTGTATCTAAAATTGACACTCTTGCACTCAGTTGTGTAGTTTATCCAGTGAACATCAGCATTGTGCCGCAGGTATAGATCTAAATCTGATGACTTGAAGGACACAAAAGTGTAGCTTGCTAAATTAATTAAATAGCCAACATATTATTTTTTTGATGGAATCCTAAGCATCAGGTAAACATGTTATTAGCCATACAACCTGCTTATTATATAAATCTATATAAAATACCCACAATGCATGGCTAATAGGAAGTGCACTGCATACAGACTAGTTCAGCACACAGTAAGAACATTGGCGCATGGCGAACCCTTGCAGTACCCTCAATAGCAACGCAAAGCTGCCGGGGCCAGACTTTTATTATATTATACAGTATATAATTATATGTAAATACGTGAAAGTGACTCTGGCACTGTATTACTGACACTCAATTTCTGTTACCACTATGAATGATACAGGGGTCACTCAGTGTCACTTTAAGTGACATTTCAATACATTTTAACACTTTTCCATATGACCCTTTGGAATCCCTCATCATTAAATTTGATCCATTTCTTTAGACTGGATAGACTTGTCATTTTGTAATTATTTGTACCTTCAATTTACCATGGATCTTTTTTGCATCTTTATTCATGATTTTTTTTCTTTTAACCCTTTAGGATTAAATCATTATGTTGTATACTAAATGAACAACAATTTATTGTGTTGCGCTAATATTATTGCATGTGATCCTTAAAGTGCACCTGTCACCTCAAAACTCTAATACTAATTTAGGTTGTACTAATGAAATAAATGTTTATGTAAATATATATGTATTAAATAAATGTACCTTTATACAGCGTTTCTCTCTATCATCCTCCCTTTCAGCCTGACTTTTCTTTCCCAAGTTGGGCAGGGCTAAATGATGATTGACATTATAGTTCCTCTAATCCAGGGGTGGGCAATTAATTTTCCCAAGGGGCCGCATGAGAAATTAGGATGGTTTTAGA
>WMED01018419.1:0-12711 GCA_019650415.1 Pipa parva | reverse complement strand
GGGTATGTAGGGTAAACATATTGTTTAGATAGGGTGAACATGTAGGGTATGTTGGGTAAAAATGTATGTAAGTGTAAGTTTGTATGTTTATATTTTTATTTATAAAGCACCACAAGGTTATGCAGACAAGAGAAAAGTGTGTAACAAAGAACAAGTGAAGTAAATTACAAGTATATTATCAAGAAAATACATCAATAAGTGGACATCCATGCCCCATAGAGCTTACAATCAAAATAGAAGGACAGTTCGTTAGCCTATAGGTGCCAATTAAATAAAAAAATATAAACATTTTTGAATAAATAGAGATAAAATATAGACATGAAACACAGTGTTAGTGCTCCAAGAGGTAAGATTTTGATTTAGATTTGAAGATATTGATGGATTGTTCTTGGCAGAGGTAGAGGGGTATAGAATTCCAAAGATAAGGGGCAGCAAGAGAGAAGGGTTTAAGATGAGAATGGGCAGTCTTGGTGAGGGGTTCCTGAAGAAGGTTGCCTTGTTAAGAGTGGAGTTGACGGCTAGGCGCATATGAGCAAACAAGGGAAGATAAGTAAGGAGGGGCAACAGAGTGAAGTGATTTAAATGTCAAAAGTAGGACACTGTAAATAATACATTTATTAAAGGGTCATTAAACAGTAGTGTCGATATAACTGCATGCATACATATAAAACTCCTTTATACTAAGCCAGTAGTTGACACAAATAGTTAAAAAACATTTAGGGAAGAAATAATACTTGCTGTTTGTTTCACTGTTTGGTTCTAGTGAGAGCTGACATTATCCTCCCCCCGCTCCCCCCCAATCCTTTTGCAACACGAGAAGAAAAAGCTACCTAACTGTTATTGGTTAAGCAGTGTACTGACCTTTTAGCCTCATAAATTAAGTAAGTATACAGGATATTACAGAGGCTCCAGCTCTGGAAAGCTAATTTTTGCGCAAGCCTTAAATAGTAAGTAGGCAAAAATGTCTGGGGAGGGTACGTTTTCATGGAAAACTGGCCGGTGCACTTTACACACACATTTCCTGATGCGGGAGTTTATCAGTGCTATAAAATCAATCATCCTGCATCATATGAAACAACTACTGGGGAGAAATGCATCTCACTAAGGTATATTACTGCATATGTATAGATGTAATCTGACTATAGTTCCCCTTTACCTGGGAGCCAAATAGCAGACAGGAGTTGGGAGGGGGACTTCTGGGGAGTGAGGGAGAGTATTCTAGCAGCAGAATTTAGAATAGACTGAAGTGGGGAAGGATGGGAAACTGGAAGGCCAGTTAGAAGGGCAATGCAATAGTCCAAGCAGGATAAGACAAGGAAACAAGGGCATGCATGAGGGTGTTAGCAGCGGCCTGAGAGAAAGATGGACATATCTTGACAATGTTACGAAGGAAAAATTGACAGTTTTTAGCAGTTGTAGCAATGTGCATAGAGAAGAAAAGAGTAACAGGGTGAACCATTACACCATCAACTGAAATGGAAAAGGAGGGAGCAGGACCAGGTTTAGGTGTGAAAATATACATGTAGGGTATGTAGGGCAGACATGTTGTTTGGATAGGGTGAACATGTAGGGTACGTTGGGTAAAGTTTCAGGGTATGTAGGGTAAACATATATGGTATGTAGGGTAAGCAGTTAGGCTATGCACGGTAAATATGTATGATATGTAGAGTAAACAAATAGGGTAGCCATGGTGAACCTATTGCATGTGTGCTAGAGAGGGCACTCAGAGCCCTCTCTGTGGGCATGCACACCATTTCCACAGCTGTCCTAGATCCCACCTCCCAGCGAGTGAGCATTCATTCAATATAGGCTGTGGACCCAACCTGACAGTTTTCAGGTCAGATCCACAGCCTACACTGAAGCACTGAAGGAGTGCTCATGCTGGGAGGATCTGAGTAGTTATCCCGACTCAGGCACGATGATGTCAGTCATCAGCGCCTGCACTCCGGGGGAAAAGTGCTGATGAGTGACGTCACTAATTGGCAGTCGGTGTCAAAAAGGTTCACCACCACTGACAAGGGATTACTGATTAAAGTGAGAATTTGACTGTCAAAGTGAATTCGCATCACTTGTTGCCCTTTGATTCTCTACTCCTTATTGACTAAACAGAGGATTCCAAAAAGTAAATTTGTTTTTGTCAGTTTTCTGAATACCTGAATATGGGGAAGTGGCAAATTCACACCTTTACATGACAATTTGGACTTTTGGCAAGTATCACTTTATCACTTGACGAAGGGCAGGATGTCTGAAACATGTAGTGTTTTCACTTTTACCCAATAAAAGGTTGCAGCACAGCTACGTTTGTATGGGTTCTTCTTTTCTATGATTGTGAGTAGACATGTAGGGTATGCATGGTAAACATGTGTAGGGTTAATATGAACAGTATGCAGGATAAACATGTAGGGAATATGTAAAGTAAGCATGGAGGGTATGTACAGTAGACATGTAGGGTATGTGGGATAAAATGGAAAGGTGGGTAAGTATGTTTGGTATGTATTGTGCAGATTAAATACGTAAGTAAACATACAGGTGGTTATTCACTAAAGTCCGAATTGTTGTGTATAGGAGCGAATTCTCCAGATAAAGACAGTCGCAATAGGCTGCTACTGTTGCAGTCGCATCTTTATAATGAGAATATTGTCGCAGTTGCGACTTTATTATGGGAAAATTGTTGCAATATTAACATTAAAAAGTTGTCATGACTTTACAATGGGGAAATTGTCACAGATTTGCTATGGGAATCGGCTGTTTGCGAATTCGACAGTCAAATTCGCACCTTAGTGAATAGCTCCCATAAAGTATGTGGGGTATACAAGTAAGGTATACAGAATAAATATGTAGAAAAATAGGGTAACCATGTGGGGTAAATAGAGTAATATATAGAGTAAACATATAAAGGGATGTAGGTTAGACATGTTGGATGTGTAGTGCAAATATGTGATATTTGCAGATTAAACAAAGCCAAGACAAAGAAGGCATGTGCGGTACATAGATTAGACATTAAGGTTAATTATAGTAGTCACGTAGGACACATAGAGTAGACATATACAAAGTAAGATAAAATGTACTAAAATGTACAGTACATAGAATAAATATGTAGGATACATACAGTAGGCATGTAGAGTACATAGAGTAGACATGTAACTCATATAGATTAAATATGTAAGGACAAGTGGTATATACAGAGTATGCATGTAGATACATGGGGGGTTATTCAGGAAGCTCCGAAGTGAAGCGCGTAGTGTTCGCCTCACTTCGGAGCTTCCTGAATAACCCCCATGGAGTAGACATTACAGGTAATTAAATTAATAATGTGGGGTAGGCAGAAATGAGTAGAGTAACATATAGAGAATAGAAATGGAAATAGACCGCCGTAGCTGTTTTTATGCTTTTTTAACTTTTTGCCAATATGGCTATAATAATAAAGACATTTTAACATTATCAAGGAGTGCTGGAGATCTATTTCCATTTCTATACTTGTACAAAGACGTCCGCCGCTCCGGAGCACCCTGCATATGGATATGGAATAAGGATTGAGCGTTTGGTAAATATATGGCAACATATATTAATTGCATTAACATATAGAGAATATAGAGTAGATACAGTATGTAACTGGCAACGTTTTGACACTGATTTGCCACAAATCAGTATTTTACATTCATTTCAGTAGGGGAAAATACCTACATCAGCCACTAGTTTGTCACCACATCATTGCCAATTTGGAGCAATGTCACCATAATATTATATTTATGTAGTTTATGCTACAATTAGCCACACTTTAGGAACATTTGCAGAATTCCCATTTTGTTTAGGGAAATGGTTACATATCCTGTTCCAGTATATAAGTCATTCATTCAGAGCAATACTCTGCACTGTGCTCTGTCTCAACTAATGGAACACTTCTCAGCAGTCTATATCATCTAATCCCCAAGTCTAACCCCCAAGTCTACACAGTCCTATAAACAAACCAATGTTTCTATCAGTACAGCCAACTGAGATTATCAGCACATTGCTTGAGATAATGGAACTTCTCTATGCAAAGATTAATGACATGGTGGGACAAGTTTAATTTCACTAAAAGGAGTGTTACCTAGGAAGGAGGAATTAAAATGCTGAACCCAATAAAGTTCTTTCTGATCACCTTTTTAAGTACTATTTCCAAAACCTCCTAATGAAGAGGATTTGCAGAATATCGGTGTCTGCCTTCCGACCTTGCCCAGGAAATATTTTAAAGGAGGGACTGGCATTGATAAATTATTCCACAATTCTATTAACTTATTGAGACACTTGGCACTACTTCAGTGAAAGACTCAGGGCCTCATTGTCAAAAGTCCAAATAGATCAGTTGAGTTCTGAATTCCCATCTATTCTCCACTTCCCCATGTTCACTTATTGAATAAACTCTGAGAAGTGGTGAATACACAAACTTACGGAGCTCTTCGCATCACGTTGCATACACAGGTGCTTCTGCTATTGACTAAGCAGAGGAGTGGTGCAAAGGTGCGAATGTGACTAGGTGTACTGCTCTGAATTTACCTGCTTGACTTCACCACTTCAGACTGGTGAATTGGGGGGTTGATGGCAGGGCGCCAGTGTTGTGTAATTTGACTATTCATTCAAAAGTGACAATGGCGACCACGACTAAGTGACAACATGACCTAGGGACAAGGTGACATAGAAATAGAATATTCACAGAATATACTTAGTGGGATATGGTTAGACTAACATCACTGTCCTTCACTTGTTGAATTCGTCTTACTCTGCATGACTTCTCTTCCTACTTCAGTCTGACTGACTATGCACATACTACGCATCCACTACTTCCTGTGCCATTAAAAGACATTAGAGTTTTGAGCTGAGAACTTTATTTTTAGTTACTTGACCTCTGGCCAGAGATAAAGCTGTGTTCTTGATTATGGTGATGAAGGTGGAGGTGCTAATGGTGATGGTTTAGAAGAGAAATGCTTTGATCTGTCTATTCTGTACTATTGGGTGGTCAATGACTGGTTAAAGGGATATAATTTAAAGGGGCAGGGTAAAAACATGTTTGTATTCCCCTCAAACAGGTTGGGAATATGACATTTTCAGTCCCATATACCTTACTATAGTGTACTGTAATTAGAACGATGAGTATTGTGGTATTATGTGATACTTTATTCAGACTTGCTTTCAGTAATCTTCCAGGAGAAAGAAACTTTTCCAGTATTCAGATACTTTATGTAGGTATTTTATTCCCCCGTTACAAGGATAGTGCTGTTCCTCTCATTTATTTACTCTTAAAGTCAATGGGTAAATGGTTGGAATACATCTGACTGCCAGAGATGAAAAAGGGGATGTCTAATTGTAACATTGTAGCACTGGTTGGGAACACATTAGGAATACACAATATCTCTGTGTGTATTCCTAATGATTCAGCCTTACCCATCAGCCTCAGCTGTCTGACAAAATGTCACCTACAAGCAGGTCTCATATACCATTTATGGCAGTTAAAGAAAATATTGTCCCAAAGTGAATGGATGAGCACCATTCCTGGGACAGTTTGATAAGCTTGTTTTAATAGCAATTTATTAAAGTAGCCACAGCCCGGCGATATTGGTGCAATCTATTGTAACAAGAAAACTCAGCATTTTATAGAGTTCTAAGGCAGCCCAATAAAGACTCGCTCGACTCTAATAAAGCAATACTCCGAGGCAAATTTACGGTTGAGTTCTATTCTAATAAATCTCCAATTGTAAACTAATGAAAAGACCTCAGTATACCTCCCTCATCCAGTCTCACAAAAGGAAGCAATTTGGAAATGTTTGACAAAGTAACACAGCGCATCGTCGTCTGTGAAGAACCTCATTTCCTCAGCGCGGAGATATTGCATTATCATTCATATTAAAGAATAACCCAATGGCACTTATTTTCAGGAAACTAAATTACCACACAATCAATAAAGCATTCTAGTTTAATCTGAAATTTCAGCATGTATGATATTCTGCTTTCAGTTAATATCTGGCTGTACAAGCAAGCTCTGCTATTGCAGGCTTTTCTATAAGAGAATTACCTGACTAAATAATCATAATGCTAAAATGTAGCGAGCTTCCAGATATTCATCTATTCTACAGATGGCTTAATGCAGCCACAGACCAGTAATAAAGGGGGCCTAAGCAAATATTTGGGCAGATAAAGGGGAAATTATCAAGCATTTTAACTATTTCGCAACACAAAATGTCAATAATGGGATGTTTTATGCATTTGCCACCAGTTCTGCCTTATTGCCGATTTACATATAAATTGCCTTATTTTAGACCAGGGAAGAAGTTTTTTTTTTTTTTACATATCAGTTTATATGATACAAATCTCTGCTGAGAAGTCAGAAAGAACACTCAGAACAACAGCTAGAGAAAATATCCTTATTAACCCCTTAGGAGGAAAGGTGATGGGGGTTAATAATAACGTTTGTTGAAGTTGTACAAGGAAAAAAATACATTTAATGGCTTCTCTGACTAAAAAGACTTGTCAGATGTGGTCAATCCAGAAGGATAGCAAGCATGATGGGTAAGTCTGCTGCATAGGCATGACTGAAAGGCATGATGGTTAGGTAAGGTGGTTAAGAATGATGAGCAGGCATGAGGACTATGCATGATGGATTGGCAAGGTGAGTAGGAATGATGGTTAGGCATAGTCGGTAGGAGGAATGATGAGCAGGCATGATGGTTAGGCATGGTTGGTAGGAGGAATGATGGGCAGGCATGATGGTTAGGCATGGTTGGTAGGAGGAATGATGGGCAGGCATGAGGGTTAGGCATGGTTGGTAGGAATGATGGGCAGACATGATGGATAGGTATGATAGATAGGAATAGAGAGTAAGAATGATGGGAAGGCATGATGGACAGACATGAAGGGTAGGTATGATGGGTGGGTTTCATGGATAATTATGGTAGATGCTCTCCAACTATTAATTCTCTATTGAAATAAAGGAGCAGAATGACAGTGGTAGCAGAGTTCCAGATGGAGCCAAGGCACACAATTACAGGTGGCATTGTCACTCTGCCACACCCCTTCCCATGGTGATTTAGGACCCCTAGCACGTGCTAACACGGAACAGAGCGATACGGGGGGGTGCTAGTCATGCCATTGCTACATTGAAATGAATTGCAGTTTGTAACAAATGACTCATTTCATTTTGTAGAAAATATGACATATTGAAGTGAATGATGCATAAACTCCTCTGTATAGGGACCCTTGTGTTTGTCTGCACAGTAAAAGTGTTAGACATAGGCTGAGAATGTTCCCATTGTCAGGCCCAGAACCTCCTGCTGCATCTTGTTATTTGGTCCCAGAATAATCCCTGCTTCCACTATAATAATCATTCCATTTGATCACAGCTATTTGGAGCTCCCTCCCAGATAAATCTACAGAAGATCAGACCACCAAATTTTGTGACTGTTCCCGGACGAATAATTCCAAGCATCTTATCTATACTGTGCGAGCGTTGCCTTCAGAAGCTTACCATATGTTATTTTAATCAATTTCAATTGCTTTCCCAGTGGGAAAAGTCACAGCAGATTCGGGGGATACAAGAAATTGAAAACCGCCTCCAAGTATTCAATATTACCTTAATACTAAAAAAAAACCCACAGAAATTGCTTCAGTGAACCAATTATTAACAATGTAACAGAAAAAAACCTGAAATTGACTTGTGTAGACTCATTTTACTTTCATAATATTCCACTTAGAAACTCACAATGTCCATTTAAAATCTTTTTACAAAGGGAACTCCGCTAATAGCCCATTTCTAATCAAACAAATGACGCCATTGTGTCAATTACGCGCCCTTCACCTTTGGGACAGCCTAATTCTGTTTCAGCACAAGGAAGAAAAAAGAAACATTTGGGGTCACATTCTGAGAAGTCTGAATAGTCACATAGAATTGTGAATTTGGGTCAATGCGTCATGTTCACTTATTGAGCAAACTCTGCGAAGTGGCGAATACGCAACCAATTCAGGCATGTAAGATAATTGCGATCTTATGGAGCTCTTCACATCACTTTACATACACAGGTACTTCTACTTTTGACTAAGAGGAGGAGTGATACCAAGGTGTGAATGTGACTAGGTGAACTGCTCAAATTCCCCTGTTTGCCTTTGCCACTTCAGACTGGAGAATTGGGGGGTTGATGACAGGGTTCCAGCGTTGCATAAGGAGACTATTTTTTCAAATGTGACAATAGCGACTGCGACTAAATGACAACATGACCTAGGGACAAAGTGATATAGAAATTGATAGAATATTCACAGTTAGTGGGATATTGTGAAGATGATGTCACTGCCCTTCACTTGTCAAATTCGCCTCACTCCACATGACTACACCACACTACGCATCCGACAGCATTCACCACTGTCAACCTGTTTGGCAAGTGTATTCATCACATAGACAATATTGAGAAGTGAATTCACAACTATTTTGGAGATGCGACTCGAATTGCAGCGAAGTGAATTCGACAGATGAATTCACAGTTTTGAGAATGTGTCCCTCCGTCTCTATGAGGCTCCGATAGTACATTCATTTCCTGCTCTTCAAATGCACAAACTTTGCACAACACTAGTCAAGATTTCACTATTATACCTTCCAATGAGCTTGATCCTAACCATTTACTGAACAACAAGGCATGAAACGCATTAGGGACTAAGCACAGGAAAATTCTTGTAATGAAGCATTAAGCTTGAGATGTACATTGTGTCACTGACTGGGAGACAGTGATTATGGCCCGAGCATTGTGCTTCATTCACTGGAATATCTGTTACTGCCGCACAATGAGAAATAGATGAGTGTGTTTAAATGATGGATGTTTCATTAACCAGATTAAAAGCTGATTCCCTTTTTCTCTTTTTGAAGAGGGAACCAAAGCAAACTCTAGTAGCAATTTACAGGAGAGTGTGAAATATTGTCAGTGGAAATAAAGGAGAATATTAAAGGGGAAATAAAGCAATTTGCAGAGCAGGGCTGTGTGAGCTTGGGGGAATTTACTATACTTACTGATGAGCGTCCTGCCCACCTTCTGCCTCCAGCTCAGATATGCATCCAATCTTCAGAGCTGCAGTTGATATGCCAGAAGCCTGCTGCAGCTTCATCTCCTTTCCTTCAGTGGTAGGGTGGGCAAACTCAGTATAAGGTCCTAGTACTGCTTCTGCACATGAGCACACCAGCAGTAACAAGAGAAGAGTAGAGGGAGACACCATTGTGGTTCTGGAAAACAGCTGAATACACAACTGGAGGCAGCAGAGGCAGGTCTTGCATATTTAATTACAGAAGAGCTAAAGTCTCCTAATAAAATCACATTTGCACATATAGGCTAAATGCCAGTAACACAATAAACCCACAGTTTTCCCTTCAAAAACACCTACTTGATTATTTCTGCTTCTTCTGCATGCATTATTTCACTAGTACATGGCAACCATTGTAGGATTTCATCTCCACCCCCTGCTGAGAATTCTGGTGTCCCAGGCACTGGCTTCTACAGAGCATGTGTGAAATCCAATTCCTTCTCTCATTGATAGTCACCATTTAATATACCATGTGACATTCCCCAACCAGTCCAACAATACTTGTGATGATGTATCAGAGTTCATTATCATATGAATGAATATTCTCCTGTGAAAATCGGTCCATGCAATTAGCGAACTGCATAGGGATTCTTATTTGAAATATCATGTTTGAAAGCTAGTTTGAAGTTATTTTTAATTGTTCCTTTTTTGGAATTATTATTAAAACTTTATTGCACTGTAAGTTGGTATCTCTGCTTTTCTGAACCTGTTGACAGAAATAGTAACATCATTGGATGTTTATATAATATAACATTGCGAATACAAATTATCCGGTGAGTATCCATTCACAGGGGGTACACAAAGTTAACAAAATTAACCAAAGTTTTCCATCACTCAGGTCATTTGTTGTGGGATTGTATTGTATCTCTAGGTGGTGGAATTTATTAAATGAAGGCAATATTGCAATAGGGGCTCCTGTGTGCTCTTCTCTATTTTTACAGATATTATATTAATAATAATTATAATGTATCATGGATGACCATTTGATTGGATAGGGAAGGTGAACTACCCTAGATTACAAAGAAGCTGCCTGCCCTGATTTGAGACTTTACAGTTTGACCTTCATGTTGAAGAACTAACTAAATTATCTTTGGGTTTGAATTGACTGATTTTCTGGTGCTGTTTAAAGATTGTGATCTGATTGTTTTGTTTTATATTTAAGCAGTTGCATGAGATAGCACTACAGCCCAAAGGGACTGATTTTCTGCTTTATAATACAGTGGGTTAGGCTAGCAGGCCCTGCTCAGAATATCGGTTATGATTTGGGTACATTTATTCTTCTTCAATAGGCTTACACAGCCCTACTCTCTTTACTTTTTCTTTAAGGAACATTTTACAGAAAGGAATACTCCAATCAGAATGGAAGTAGAATAGAAAAGACTGCAAAACAGACAAGTAAAAGGATTTGTTTTTATTGTCAAAGCAAATAGGATCATGGAGGGCATCAAAAGAGGCATAGATGCACATGATGAGAACATAATTATACTGCTTTATAAAGCACTTGTCAGAGCACACATGGAATATTCTGTGCAGTTTTGGGCAACATAGTAGAGCTTGAGCAATATCAAAAGCAGGCAACTAAATGAATAAAAGAAATGGGTGAATTATAGTACCAAGAAAGATTACCTGTTTATACAAAGGCCTTTAAGTATAACAAGACAACATCCTTTAGATTTAAGGTTTTTGCACCAGCATAGTTCTTTACCATAAAAGCAATGAGGCTATGGAAACCATAAATATATTTATACCGAGAACTGTAAGTATAACAAGGGGGCATCCTCTGCATATAGAGGAAAGAACGTTTCTACATCAGCATAGAAGGGTGTTCTTTACTGTAAGAACAGTGAGATTATGAAACTCTCTACCGTGGTCTATTTATTCCAAGAACTGTAATTATAACAAAGGGGTATCCTCTGTGTTTAGAGAAAAGAAAGATTTTGCACCAGTGAAGAAGGGGGGTTCTTTACTGAAAGAGCTTCCTGAGGAAGCTGTCATGGTGAATACAATAAAAGAGCTCAAAAGGGGCCTGGATGTCTATTTTAGAAGATTCAATATTATGATTACTGGAAGTGGGTTCTTGATCCAGGATACAGACAGACACCCCCAGACAGAGGAAGAACAGACACCTTCTAACCCAGGGACCAAGGAGATGGACAGATTTGTCCAGTCACAGGTACCTGGGGAAGGACAGACACAAATCTCATTCTCGGTGATGCTGACATCAGCTCCAGCCAGGAAATACATATATTTACATTACTATACAATGAAGGATCAAAATAGTGAATACACTGCAGACTGGAATGCAATGAATCCCAACAAAATGACTTGCTGCTTTATTTACCTCCAAAGTACACTTATTGATCATTATCCATCACTCAATAATTGCTCAGTAAAATCACCAGTCAGACTCTCTGCCAAAGGCCAATCTAACATCTGCCCTAGTTTCTCTGATAATCTCAGTAGCTTCATACTGGTATGAGACTATTAGTGCAAACAAGTAGAAATGAAGGCTGAATTTAGTTAATTTCCTGAATTCATAATGAATATTAAAGAAGACTTAATAAAGTCATGTACCTATAGTGTGTGTGCATGTGTGTGTGAGTGAGATTTTATCTACATCTTTATTTCATAGACTAATCTACCTACAGTAATCATAGTACTGGAGGATATTAACATTCCTAATATCATATGTAGATGTTTTGTGTGACCTTACTGGCTTACTGTGTATCTGAGCAAAATGCAATACAAAAGCTTTCATTTGCATTAACTGAATACTTACAGAGGTCAGTCTGGTGATATTTATTAACAAGGCTAAAATACTCAAGGATATACTTTAGGGTTTAAAGCTTCTGTATGAATTAGCTTTATTGATAAAGCTACAGGGCAACCTTATGTTCCATACAAGTTCAGAAAAACACTGAGATTGAGTGGCACTAAGACATTGAGACCTTTATCCTTCTCCATCAGTTTGACTGGAACTAACCCCATTAATGTCATGGATGTCTATTATACAATGAGGCTAACTTTACCTGTTCTTCTAAGTCCTTTGTAGCTTCTGTTGATTCCAATATGTATGTGAAGATGTCTTTATATTATTTGTTGCCAGTGGCAACCAATCCATTGCTCAAGGTAAAGAAGCCAAATGGCCCTAGAATGATTGTGTTTCAATTAAATTCTTAGCAACTAAATATTAGGTCACTTGACATTTCAGTTTCTATTCAAAATACCCTGCCATAACGGATGACTATTTCCCTGTGAATAAATATACATACGCAATCCACAATAAACACTGAATTATGTATGTTTGTAACTAAATTAGTGCAGAAATAATGCAATCATTTTATAAAGCATATTTAATAAGTATTTATTGTAATACTTTCATTTCACCGGGACTAAGTGGTGTAAAATGAAATTGTTTTTGAGAGAGATTAGAACACGATGTAATGATATGTATCACTTTATTATCAATAAATGGTTAGCCTATTGCTTTGTAGCTATAAACTTACCGTTGTTGATATTAAAAAGCAGTCAGATATGGAAATAAAATTTATTTTTTTTTATATATATATATATATATATATATATACAGTGGGGGAAAAAAGTATTTAGTCAGTCACC
>WMED01018418.1:0-12711 GCA_019650415.1 Pipa parva | reverse complement strand
TGAGACTGGGAGTACTGATTACGTGTACTCCCTGTCTCCTATTGGCTCATGTGACCGATCGGGTCACATGAGCTTGCCCCTAACCACCGGGAAAGACAGATCTGTCTTTCCCCTTATGGATTCCAGCGCTATACCAGCGAAAAAACACCTGGTGTAGCGCTGAAACCCTTTGTCTATGTACCCCGTGACTCTCACGGGGTAGGTAGTTCTGGCCACCCGAAGCTATCCCGTGGGAGATACGGGGTACGTAGTCAAAGGGTTAATCGCTATATTACTTGAAAATAGGTAAATGGGGAATTCTTTATAGACAGGGTATACATACCCTTTAGTACAAATAATCCAGACTTTCTACACAGATTTCAACACATCCTAACATTGTCCAAAAGATCAGGAAAGGTCTCTTTTTCTTCTTTGCTCCTTGCATTAGTAATTAAGCCTTTAGCCCAAGCTATCAATTAAGCTGATAATTACTGGCTTTATAATTAGAGGTAAATAAAAAAAAAAAAATCATTAGCAGTAACAAATTCAAACTGCTTTCTGTTCACCAATGACATTGTGCTCATTATATGTTTGTTACACCAGCAACCTTTGAACTGCTACTTTGCCATGCACTTGAACTAACTGAAATGCTTCTTTCCAGAATTGTACTTACCCTATACAAAGAAATAACATAAAGTATCATTTATTACCAGTGGCAGAAAAGACTTTTTGATGCAAAAAAAAAAATCTTAATTTCAAATTGTCATTTGGAATGATTATTTTTTTTATGACAGAACTTAATCAATCATACTCCAAATTCCCCATTCAGCCATTAAGCTGTCATGATATGATAATATTTTAATGGCAATTTAAGGACATTTGTTTCATTTACTTGAGTTTATAACAAAAAAAAAAACAGCTTTCTGTATTCCCTTCTTGTAAATTAGCAGTAAAGATTCCGCATGTTACAATAGGAACGTAATGTGATTTATAATTTAATTATATCACTGAGGCTTTCCAAAGTAAGCACAAATCAAACTATATGTGCAGATCGCTGTATAGCGCTACCTCAGTGGCACACACACTTTTTTTTTTAAATTGATGATTTTTTTCTTAGAATGTAGCTAACTTTCAGTTCATCTGCTCCCAGTCGCCATATTTTACTGTAGCGCTGTTGTGACAAGGGGTAATTCAGTGGCATTTGTGATACCTTGCAATAGTGATATTCACAACTACCAGGCTTACAATGCAAACTCTCTGGGTTGTAGGCCCCTGTTATTTGGGAGAAGTATTTATAGCAGAGATTCTTTAATCGGGTGAAATTTATTAAACTCTGAAAAGCCAGATTTCGCTTTTCTGAGTTTATCCCGAGTACATCTCAGCTGTTCGTGCGGTAAAAATCACATAAATATTTTCGATCGATGTTCACCAACCGAAACTTGTCGATCGAGTTTTTTGATGGAAAGGTAGCCATACTTTACATTAGTAACATGGCTACCTTTTTATCGAAAAATCAAGATAAAAAAATTCAATCGAAAAGTTTCAAAATATCGATCGAAAATATTTTTACTGCATGAACAGCCGAGATGTTCTCATGATAAACTCTGAAAATTTAAATCGGGTTTTTCCGAGTTTAATAAATTTCCGATGTGGGGCACTTTTATTATAAATAGACATGTAGCAATTGGTGGAATTTGGTGCATCTACTATATCCCCAAAATCACCACTTCTACTGTTAGTAAGTCCCATTTCTGATGGTAGAGTTCCATTTGAGGCACTTAGTGATATAGCACCTGGCTGAAGTAATTCAGCAGGGCCTAGTTGGGTTTTCTGCCCAGAGATATAGTCACACTTAGGTCACTCCCTAGACTATATAAGTAAGTAAAGGGAAGGGCCCTGGGTCTTTGCCTACATGGTGTTGCAGCTGCAGGGTCCCCACCCTCCTGGTGGGGATCTGGAAGAAACCTTATGGAACTAAAAGAGGTCTAGAACTCTAGATCTATGTTGAGCTTGCCTCAGAAGGTGACAGTACATAGGGGAGGTTATCTATCTGGGTCACCTGAGACCCCAGCAACAGTGCAGTGGGCTTAGAGGCCTAATGGCGATTTCATCTTAGGGATTGCTGAATGGTAGGCTTAGGTAATTAGCTGTGGTAACTATTTATCTACATATGTCTGTCCTAAGTATGAAGTGAAGTAAAAACTGTGAATGCCATATATGCCCTGACTTGCCAAACTGTCCCATTCATGTTATTTATTTATTTGTTAATAAATATGAGTGTAATGTGAAAGTAAGAACCACTGGTGCCCATTTCATATTTGATTCTCTAAGAGATACTCCTCCAATAAGTAAGCAGGACCTGTCCCCCTGGGACGTGAGTTAGCTTGGCATGGGGAGATGTAGTTATGAGTGGAGCATAAAGGAGATGTATCCAGCATAAATGTTACAGACATATTAGACACCAGTCATTTTTGCTCAAAACACAAAAATATATTAAAAGGAGAACTAAAGTGAAAAATAAAAAAACAACAGTTAAAATACTTACCTTAAACAGAAAAACAGAACCAGTTGATTACAGTCACAGCATGAGCTGTGCTGTAATTAGCCGGCTCTCGATGCTTCCCCCAATGCTTCTTCACAGCACTGGCTGACTGGCAGCCAGAGCTGCAGCTCCTCCCACCCTGTTACACCACAGGTGTTTTAGGGTTAAACATCATCACATTGATTGTGGGGGCCAATGAGAACGCTCTCCGCAGTGAGCATGATTATGTATTAGGCCATGGAAGGAGAAGAAGGAGCTGCACGCTGGCTTCTCGGTCAGTCAGCCAGCGCTGTGCAGGAAGCATCGGGGAAAGAATCAGGAGCCGGATAATTACAGCACAGCTCATGCTGTGACTATAATCAATCGGTTCTCTATAAGGTAAGTATTTTAACTGTTGTTTTTTTTATTTTTTCACTTTAGGTCTCCTTTAAAGAACAATAAGAAAGAGTTATAAACTTACCGGTAGTAATTCAGGACAACAATAGAAAATACAGACCTTAGAGAATTTAGTGAATAAAGAGATGCAAATTCATGACTATCAGAGTTTAGGAACCAAAGGGAAGCAAATTTACTTGTGCTTTTATGCATTTTCCTTCACTACTTTTGATGATAAGTGCATTTACTTTAATCAAGCGATACCAGCTGCATTTAGTGTACTCAGAACAAAGACTCAGATCTGACTTCAAAACAATTAAATGGATTTAATCTTCTCTGCACATTCTTTATTACATTAGTTGCAGTGACTTCAAACACTTGAAACCACAGATGGAAAATACTTAAGAAAACGATTACACATTGATAGTTTAATACCCTTCTTCAAAGTGGAAGATGACATAATATTGTATATGTAACACGGGAAGTATTTCTACCCTGTCTGTGCCTTCTATAATCCGCTATGAAGTGGCAACAGCAGCAGACAGTTCCATCCAAATTTCTCTGCTCTGTCTCTGCATCATAAGACTTCAATGTGAAGTTCAGGGTTCCTAGTCAATGTCACTTTAAGAGAAATCAGCATTTAAGTTCCTCACATTCCTTCTGTCCTTTATTAGTACAATTCTTCACTGTCTGGATCTATATGTATCAAACAATAAAAAAAAAGGAAAAAAGGACATTTGCACAGTTTCATTCACTGGAATAAAATGTACTGAAGTGAAAATCAACAAAAGTTTTAAAGGTCAATAAATTAAAAAAAATGTGTGAAACAGAAATTGCTGTGAATTAAAGGAGAACTAAAAGTGAAAAAATAAAAAAAACTATTAAAATGCTTAGCTTATACAAAACCGATTGATTACAGTCACAGCATGAGCTGTGCTGTAATTATCCGGCAGCCGATGCTTCCCCCGATGCCTCCTGCACAGCGCTGGCTGACTGGCAGCCAGAGCCGCAGCTCCTCCCACCCTCTTCCACCTTGGGTGTTTCAGGGCTTAAACCTCATCATGTTCATTGCGGGGGCCAATGAGAATGCTCCCCACAATGAGCGTGATGATGTAGGAGACCAGGAAAGGAGAAGAAGGAGCTGCGCGCTGGCTTCTGTGTCAGGGGCAGGGAAAAGGAGGGGTGCGAGTACTAAGATCGCGCCCCTGCTTCTGCAGCACTCTAGGTGGCCACCTACCAATCGGCCCAGCCCTGCCTGTAGTACTGATGATATTAAAGGTGAACTAAAGCTTATAGCCTAAGTTTAGGCTAGAAATGTGAAACCTATATGGAACAATGTAACTAATGTAAACGAACTTTACACATGGGTCATTAACAAAACATTTGAGGATGTTCAGCAATCTCTACATAATACTGAACAGTTCTAGCTTAAACAATAAATAGGTTTCAACTCTCCTTTAAATTATTGCAGAACAAAAGTAGAAAAAAAAAAAACCACTTAAACCTAGGCCGATCTGTTTTTTGAGCATGTCTAAGAAGATTGTTATAATCAGATTTCCAGATTATTGTGATGCTTCTGTACTCCAGGAAAGTGTATCAATCTTGCCAAATACGTTGCTTGCTATTACTATGTCTGAGTGCTTTTGCATTATACTTTCTAAGCTTTTGTTGTTTTTATTTTATTAAACATTATATTTCTGCTATTGTTTTCTCCCTACTTATTCTTTTTATTTTGCTGTTTCACTAATTTGCATGTTGAAATTAAACATATATTATCTCTTGCTTTACATTTTCCTCTCATTTTTATACATACTGTGTGCCGCTGCACACCACTGATATACGCCATTGCCCTTTAAGTAATAGGGTTACATTAAATGGTGCACTCCCAGTGATTTATGGGTCATTTGCAAAAGGACAACATTTAGATTGTGTAATGTTTCTGTGGTAATTGTGTAATGTTTGTCAGTTTTGGATTCCTGTGTCCTAAATAATTCATCCTTTAAAAGTCAAAGAAAATAATCGGTTATCACTTGCATGTGTGTGAGTGAATAGGGAAACTAGATTGTAAGCTCCACGGGGCAGGGACTGAAATAAATGATGAATCTCTCTAAAGCACTGTGTAATATATCAGCGCTATATAAATGAATAAATATATACATAAATACATGCATCTAAAAAAATTTAGTACATATCTTGTTTCTGTGATTATGTTGCCATTAAGGGGGTAATTCAGCAAAGTGCGAACTTACCTTGTGATCCTTCGATTCACCTCGCCAAAATGGTTACGCACTCGCTTCTGCCGTAGAGGCGGACATTAGTGAACGCTTTAAAGGTATTCCAGTCTCGGCGAGGAGGCTCGAGTGGTCGTGAGGTGAGGCAAAGTACCTTTAAAGCGTTCGGTGATTTCCGCCTGTAAGACAGAAGTGAGCGCATAACCATTTTGGCAAGGTGAATCAAAGGATCACCAGGTAAGTTTGCACTTTGCCGAATTACCCCCGGATTACTTTTTTTTTTTTGGGAACTTTCACGGGCTTGTTCATTAAAATTCTGAATAGTTGTGTAAAGAACAGAATTCACATTCACGGGGTAATTCAGCATAGTGCGAAGTGAGGTCCGGATCCTTCGCATCACTTTGCACACACTGTTATGCGCTCTCTGATGTCCTGCACGGGGACATCAGCGAGCGCATAACAGTGTGTGCGAAGTGATGTGAAGGATCCGGAGCTCACTTCGCACTATGCTGAATTACCCCCTCATTCGCTTCCAGATTTTCATGTGTACGTCAAACTATGAAGTGGCAAATCTGCGCCCAGTTTGGATGCCTGTTACGGTCACGAACTTATGAAGCGCTATGCATCACTTTGTGTGCGCACACACAGGTAATTCACCTATTTATCAAGTATCAAAGTCTGTTAAAGTATCAAACTAAGCAAAGGGTTACTGTGTTGAATTCTCCGGTTTTACTTCACCAGATCAAAGTGGCGAATTTGGGGATTGATGGCAAGGTTGCTACTGCCTGTATGAGCCTAGCCGCTGCCTCTATGAGTCTAGCCGCTGCCTCTATGAGCCTAGCCGCTGCCTCTATGAGCATACGGCACTATGCAATAAACTTTGTCCAATGCTGTTCATTTCTTCGCTAAGGGAATCCGCTGCTTAATGAATAAGGAATACAGTAGAGACTATTGAAGCATAACGAAACAAAGTGACTGACAGTCTCACTTTTATGAATATGCCAGTCAATGTGCAGTGAATGAGTAGAATAATGATAATGTGAGTTTTGTGTGATGCTGTTATTCAAAAATGACACATCTATTTAGATATTAAATATATCACTATATTGATATTAATATATTATTATATATTAATGAAAATCTTCAGATGAAAACAATGAGAAATAAATCCTCGGCCTACTCTGACTTGAGCTTGGAATCAGCCATCGGGGGGCAGTAAAGAAACAGGGAGATTGTTTCAGTTTCTGCAGTCTCAGCTGAATGCTTCAGATGCTGAATGCTATCAAGTGCACTTTACAGGACTCTATAATCACACTGCAGATGTTAACGAGAAAAATTATTTATTCCAATTGTATTGTATTGAATTGTAGTTATTTATTTACATAGCGCTATCTTCTTCTGCAGCGCTTTACAGAGATTCATCATTCACTTCAGTCCCTGCTCTATGGAGCTTACAATCTAGTTTTCCTATTCAGTCACACACACAAAGGGGCAAATTTTACTAAAGTCGAAAATCAAATTTTTTAAAACTTTTTTGGCCATTTTTCGCAGCAAAAACATCACAAATTATAATTTTGACCATTTCACCCCCCTCCCTTTTTGGCCACTTTTCTCCTGTTTTACGGGGAAAAAAAACAGCCAAAAATGAACAGAAAAATGGGGGTCAGAAGGTGTTCACTCGATTTAACAGGGAAAAACGGTAAAAAAAAAACAATTTTGACTTTAGTAAATTTCGCCCACAGACAGACAGACAGAGACTATGGCCAATTTAGTGCGGCTTCAAATCACTTACTGATGAATGTTACTTGCTCTGGAGACTACAAGTTATTTTAGAGTTTTATGACTATATTTAAGTAAAAATGACATCATATTGTTAGACTGGCACAGGGTTCTACACAGCGCTGGCTGACAAAGGAACCAGGGCTCAGCTCCTTCTTCTTCTTCATTCCCCGGCTTCTACATCATCACGCTCATTGCGGGGAGCATTCTCATTGGCCCCCACAATGAATGTGATGATGTTTAAGCCCTAAAACACCTGAGGTGAAACAAGGAGGGAGAAGCTTTGCGCTGGCTGCCAGTCATCCAGCGCTGTGAAGAAGCATCGGGAGCCGGCTAATTACAGCACAGCTCATGCTGTCTGTAATCAATCAGCTCTGTATAAGGCAAGTATTTTAACAGTTCCTTTTTATTTATTTTTTTACTTTAGCTTCTCCTTTAAGCAGCGAAATATATTTGTTATAATTTCCTACATTTATCTTGTGAATCAGCTTTTATCTGCTTCAGAAGAAAGCAATTCCATAACTTAACTGATCTTATTGCAAAGCCTCATTTGGTGCTTACATTTCTTTTCCTTTGTTCTCAAGGGATGACACTGTGCTACTTACATCGCTATAGGAATACAGTTTTGTACGGGTTTTAATTTGTATTTTTCTGGAGATCACAATTCCAGTTGATAAGACTTTTCTTAAAAGTAAAATTGTGAAATTCCTTAATGTTTTCACAGGTTCTCTGAATGTTTTGTTTGATCCAACATGACCTAGGGACAAGGTGACATAGATATAGATAGAACATTCACAGAATACAGTTAGTGGGATATGATGAGACTTACGTCACTGCCCTTTACTTGGCAAATTCGCCTCACTCCACATGACTTCTCATACTATGTCAGACTAACTATGAGAGAGTAGAGGTCTGGACCCCAGTGGCTGGGTACTGGCAAAAGCAAGTTATGTCTTTACCAGAAAATAACTTTTAAAAGGGCTGGGGCTAAAATAAAATAAATGGGGACTGAGTTCTGATTAGCAGAGGTTCCGTTGGGACAGGAGAATTCAGGGGTACTTCACTATCCCCTAAGCAAGATGTGCAGGACTTAATTAGCTTCTTCACTTGATTCCCACCCAATTACCCTTACCAACGGAACACTGCAAATACAGGATAAACAAGACAGGAAATCCAGGTAAGCGATAATCCCACCTAACAATCAAAAGTAAACCGATAATTCCCCTTTAACATAACCTAGCAAGTTCCCCTTTAAGGAAGGCTGCCTTGGCTGATGCCTAATTGCTGATAAAACTCCCATTAAACACTAAGCATAGTAAAGGAAGGGAATAACAAAACAGTGACCAGCTCTCTGCAGTTGAGAGAGAGGGAGACATATGCAGTTGGGACTCACCTGCAGAGAAACCTTGAACGGAGAGGCAGGATGCTGAAGGGGAGGCGAAAACAGCCGGAAGGAAGCGCTGACCAAACAAGCTCAACACTGACCCACAAAGCAGGGGAAAGGCGCCAGACAAAACGCCAGAAGGCTCGACCAAACAAACCAGCCGACACCCAGACTAGAAAGAAACCTAAACAGAATACAAAGGCTAAAACACTAACTGAATATTAGCAAACGAACTAGAATCACCTTGTTAGTACCTAACCAAAATACTGTGGCAGAGGTTTGGGGGAGTAGACCAGTTAAAAACCCTGTGGGGCCATCTGAGTGGTCAGAAGGAACACAGAACTTAACCCCTTTCAATGCCAGAATCCTAACATACTTCTGTCCACCTGACTACACCACAATATGCATTCAACAGCATTCACTGCTGTCCACCTGCTTGCCAAGTGTATTCAAAGCTAATTCAATATTGAGAAGTACGGTAAATTTGCATCTATTTTGGCAATGCAACTCGAATTGTAGCACAGTGAATTTGACAGGTGAATTCGCATTTTAGTCATTGAGACTCTGTATCTCCATATTTACTCCTTTTATGAAAGACAACATGCTATTTGTTTTTATAATTGTTGAATAAACCATAGCTTAGTTTGTTCTACCATATCTTGGCCTTTTCACAAAGTAGTTTCTGTGAATTACTCACTATTCAGTTGGTACACATTTAGTGCATATCTGCTATTAAATGGAGAATGTCACTTGCTATTCACAGAACAGATTTATTTATACATTTGTATAAACCAAAAGATGTGGAATTTAAAATAATTAAATACTCTTAATGGTATTATATATCAACAGCACCACCAATACTGATATGTCTCAAAATATACCAATAAATATATGAACATAGACATAAAAAATCCTTGTAAATGTCCAAAATGACCTTATAGAAGATCCTTCCTAAAAAGTGTTCTCATAAGAGAAATCAGGGATGACCACCTTCCATGACCCTATTCCATATATATTAATAGAATGCAGTATCTCCAAGGAAACAGAAGCACACACAAAAATAGTACATTATAGCTTTTAGAATAAATAGCCCAGTGTAATAGGAAAAAAAAAATGTATACCGTTATAAGTCACCTCTTAAGTCTTGGTACTAACCAGAAATATAAATTAATCAAGCTTATCAATATATAGTAGTGACATTCTTGGATCTGTCAGTGGAGGCTATTTATTTATACATTTATAGATCTTAATAACTTTTAGTCATGTGTATGACTGATACTAGATCATAAGTAAGTAATAAGCAACTCAAAGCAATACTTATATTAAGCATCTAACAGTTGTGAAATATTTATTTTACACAGATTTGTACAGATATGCTGTCCAAGGCCATAATAGTCTTGATTATTTAGTAACTTCCTCTAAAAAACAGGGAAATCAATAGAACCAATCATTTACTGACATCTATAAATCCATAGCAGCCAGAAGTTGACTTATTCTAGCTAGAATAAGTCAACTTCTGGCTGCTATGGATTTATAGATTATTTAGTAATTTCCTCTAAATAACAAGGGGATCTACTGTGTACCAGTGAATACTAATTGCTTATTGGTTGCTGTGGGTTAGACATCAATAATGAATTGCCCCATTGATATATTTTGTTGTATATCTGTATCAGAAACCATAAAAGTTTATAAAAGTGTATTTCCATAGTTCAAACATCATCTTCATTCTCCTTGTCTGACCTTCCTACAAAACCATATAGATTGTTTTATGGCTTTATTGTTGTTATTTTAAGGTATACTGACCATTATTAACTGATCTCCCAAAATGTAATTGTAATTACCCATGAAATTCAGAAGTATAGGTCATTATGTGTCATTGATTCCCCCCAGACTCCATAGAAATAGAACTCTAGGGCACAAGGCCTCTACAAGTCCTCAATTATGATAATGGGTGCCAGGGATGTATGGCCACAGAACATTCCATTCTTCACAAAGCTTCCAAAATTTTGGAGCACCTGTTTTCTAATGCTGTGTTTCTCCAGATGTAGATTAGGAATAGTAACACCAACACTGCTCAAGGAGCAATAAAGATCAATATAAGAGTATGTGTCAAATGCAGTTCTCCATGTGTTTTTTGGTGGTTTGCGAAATGCTGTTGTTGCACATATGTACTATTGATGTTTACTGCTTCTATAACACTTCCTGTAGATGAACCAAGAAACGTTTGACTCATTGATATTTTTTTTTGCAGTTCCTGCTAAAGCAGAGGCTCATCTGCTTGTCTTATTGAAATACAAATTTGGAAACACTAACAAAAACAAATATGTTTCTCACATCTAAAACCAGGTGCAAAGTCATTTTCAACAATTAGATTGTAACGAAAAGCAATCAGAAAGAACTGATTAGAATAAATTAAATGTAAATTAAAATTCTTTGAACTTCTGACAGATATGATAAGAGAAACAGAACACAAACAAGAGCGTAGGAAAAACTTAGTAATATGAATGAAACATCTGGCATACCCTTTTGAGTGTGAAATTAAAAAATGGGAATTCTTGAAGAAATCAGATTAAGATTACCAATATTTAATTTACACTGCATGTGTTCCATTAAAGGCAATGTTCAGATTCACATTTCTGGATTCTTTGTCAGATGTACATTTTTCATACCCTTTTCATAATATTGTACATGATTAATCACTATACTTTATTACAGAAATCAGCAAAGTGTGGATCTTTGGCTGCCTTGTTGTGGCGCAGAGAGCATCTCTCTAGCCCCACCCATGACCTCCAACGCCTCTTCAGATGGCCGTTGGCAGGTCATGTGATCAGGAGAGTGCACTCCTCCCCCTTTGCGGCTCTAAAAAAATTTGTCGCCACTGGAGAAGGGAGCAAAATGGCTCCCTCTTCTTCTAAGTTTGCCAACCCCTGCTTTATTATATTTAACTTGCTCAGTTTATGCCACATTTGATTTTTATACTGGATTATGCACTGTGTTCCAAATTATTATGTTCCTCCAGAGGCTTGCAATGTGCATAAACCTACTATTTGGTCATCCCTAACCATTGCTAAAAAGCAGAAATGGTTGCAGTGGGCCCAGACATACATGAAGACTAATTTTCAAACAGTCTTGTTCACTGATTAATTAACCCTGGATAGTCCAGATGGATGGAGTAGTGGATGATTGGTGGATGCCACGACGTCCCAACAAGGCTGCGACATCAGCAAGGAGGTGGTGTAGTCATGTTTTGGCCTGGAATAATGGGGAGGGAGCTGGTAGGCCCCTTTAGAGTCCCAGAAGGTGTGAAAATAACCTCGGCAAAGTATGTAGACTTTCTGACTGATCACACTTTCTTTCATGGTACAAATAGAAGTACCGTAACTTCCATATCAAAATCATCTTCATGCATGACAATGCACCATCTCATGCAACAAAGAATACCTCTGTGTCATTGGCTGCTATGGGCATAAAAGGGGAGAAACTCATGGTATAGCCACCATCCTCCCCTGACCTCAGTCCTATTAAAAACCTTTGGAGTATCCTCAAGCAAAAGATCTATGAGGATGGGATGCAATTCACATCAAAACAGCAGCTCTGGGAAGCTATTCTGACATCCTGCAAAGAAATTCAAGCAAAAACTCTCCAAAAACTCACAAGTTCAATGGATGCAAGAATTGTGAAGGTGATATATAAGAAGGGGTCCTATGTTAATATGTAACTGCCTATTAAGATGTTTTTGATTGAAATAGCTTTTGGTTTTAGTAAATGTGACCACTTAATTTTGCAAATTCAAAGAATGACCATTTGCGATTCTATACAACTGATAAAATGTTTTGAAAAGCTGTTCTGCATAATAATTTGGAACAGTGCATTTTGAGTTTTTTATTTTTGCAAAAAATACTTTTATCATTGGGAGGCTTGTTCAATAAAATTAGATTTATACTCTAATAGTTCATGGCTTAAAAATTATACTGACTATCATTTGCATTGACCATTTAGGAAAATCGGAAAAAATATTACTTGCATAATAATTTGGAACACTGTGTATATATATTAGTAACAAGCAGTATTTTTTCATCGATTTCCATCAAGACCCTGTTGCCCTATTTTGCTTAAAAATGCATTCTTTCATTCTTGTATTTTTTTTACTTTTTTCATGTTTTGGGTTGGGGGATGCACCCATTTTTGTGAAACATAATTCTTTGCTGTGTAGGGGGAAATCTATCAGATGGCATTAATAGTAGCGTTGCTTCCATTAATTAGCATGGATTAATTAAAACTCCATTTTGCTTCAGATGTGCATGTTTCATCATTTTTGCTAAAATGAGGGGCGTCTGATGTATGACGCTTAGAATGATTTTTCAATTAGACAAAATAGCAACAAGCACAAACCTAAAAAATAATAATGATCTAATTATATG